>BGPR01000003.1:5069642-5084991 GCA_013235015.1 Araneus ventricosus | reverse complement strand
TTTTCATTCGATTGAGTAATCTGAAGATGCAACGATTCTGGTGTTTTAAATGTGTACTGTTAAGCCAAAAATAGTATTAATTTTCTGTTAACATTTAACAATACATCGTGATATATAAAGTTAATTTAAGCAATGATAGGTTTCGGATTGTGATCATATACTTGTCTCTCGTTAGGTGGATATGGATATCATTTAACAGATGATACTTACATTTGAGATAGGAATTTATCCATATATTTTGATTCGGTTGACTAACCGGAATTTTCAGCGATTGAGGTATTTTAATTGTGTGCTGTTTTGACAAAAATAGCATTAATAATATGTTTGCATTTACCACTGCATTGTGATGTTAATGGAAACAATGGTAGATTTCGAATGGAGACAGTATAATTAATCTCTGAATAGAAGGATATGAGATCTCAATTAGAAGATGGTATTTAATTTTGGGAAAGGAATTGTTCCAAATGTTTTTATTCGATTGCGTAATCTAAAGATGCAACGATTCTGGTGTTTTAAATGTGTGCTGCTAAGCCAAAAATAAAATCAATTTTCGGTTTATGTTTAACAAAATGTGTTTTTATACTTTTGGAATATGAATTCATCGAAATGTTTTTATTCGATTGTGTAATTTGAACTTGCAACGATTCTGGTGTTTTAAGTGAGTTTTGTTAAGTCGAAAATAACATTAATTTTATGTTTATATTTAACAATGTATCTTGATATATAAAGAGAAATCATGGTTTTCAGTGCATGGTAAGTCAAACAGCTTACTATGCATAAACCAATGAAATAATAATCCTTTTTTATCATTAGATCATCAAAATTATGTTGCTTTTATAATCGAATTTTCAGAAAAAAACTACCTATTTTGGTTTGAACTCAGTCTTAAGGAAAACATTAAATACCATTGTAACGACTGTAATGAAACTGTACCAATATTTAGAATGATGAGATTATATTTGATACCAGAATATTTTATTAAAGACATAAGATGGGTGTCTTTTAAGTTGCCAAATTTTAGTTATCTTTAATATGAGAAATTAAGGATTGTTGATAGTTGCAGGATCAGCAAAAAATGTATTGAAATAAGCACAATGCCATTATTGCAGAAAAAAATACGCTTCCGTTGTGGCTAAAGCTGATTAATATAGGAATCTGGAACAAACCAATAGAAATAGATTTCATTTAGAGATTTTTTAAAGACAAATGCTGTTTTAAAAATTCTGTTTAGCACTCATAGCCTTCAACAGCTAGATTAAAAGTGTGTATTGGAGCAAAATTTGAAACGTCATCTCCAGTTTATATGCCGCTATTCCGGTATTTCTATAATATTTTTCATTTGAATTTCTATATCTCGTCCAAAGGGGATTGAATTAAAGTCATGCAGATGCTTCATATTTATGAAAAGTTTAGAAAATATTATTCAAATTGAATAGTATTCTGATTATTTAGATACAGTTTCACGACATCAAATGAATATCATATGTTTGAAGCTAATATTCCAATCCATTATGTCAAAATTTAGCAAATGTGTGTCTTGACAAATTTAATTTTAATTGTTTCACAATAGAAAGTTTTTGTGCATTAATTTTAGCTCGCTTTAACACGCTTACATGCTTACTTAAGAGGCAGAATTTTTATCGTTTAAAATCAAATTCGATTCTCAATAATACAGTAGTGGTCAATGAAAACGCACCACCTAAAATTTCATCACATTCTATGCAAGATATGACATATTCACTAAAAGGATGACACAGTAGCAAAAACGCTGATGCAACCGTATATTCCTATTTCTCAACGACCGAAATTATCTTCTTTTCAATAATTTTATTTCCCAAATTAAATATCTAAATGGCTGTTTCTCTTTCATTGTTGTAATCTAAGCTAGGATCTTACTACATTTTGATTTCATATTTAATTTCATCAAGATTTTTGTGAAATGTGTAAACCAAACTCTCCGAGATATTTCTTTTTTTGCGTTAAGAAGTATGTCCATTAAGCTGATATGTTTGGTATGATTTTCATTCTTTTCTCAGCATGTTTTAATCCGGCTAACATGCCGCCGGCCATAAAATGTGCTGCGTCATTTTAATATTGAAATCAAATGCATATTTTACAAGAGGAATAAGAAAGTGAAGATAGTGCCGACAACATGGAAGTAGAGGTTACATGACATGGTCAGTTATTTGACTTCACTAGAAACATTTATGTAGGCAATGAACATAACAAGTCCAATGTCACTACTAGAACATGGGTTAAATATCTAGCACAATCTGAAGTTTAAAATTACGTTTTTAAGAGAACCATGAATATAAATTGTTGCAAGATTCAATTGAAACCATATTAACGGCGAACTTGTTGGTAGCCGAAGGCGGTTAGTATATAATAATGATAAACAAGTAAATACATGCGTTTTCAGCAGCAGCTTAATTATAAGCAAAATGAATAAATAAACAAAACCGGAAATTAATGTTTGCGAAATAACCATCAATATTCTGTACGAATAAAATTTATGATATTTTACATCTAACAATGATAATTTTTATCTCCCAGCTTCTTTAAAATAAACCTTCCATTCGTTATCTTCAAGGTTTACAGCTAACCAATATCCAATTGAAGCTCTTTATCAGAAGCTATTCTTACTTCTATAACAAATTTAAAATATTCTTACACTTTGTCCGTTATTGAAAAAATTCATCTTGCCTCCCCAATGCCACTTTGACATGTTTCAAAACTAGGGGAGATAAAAATTGGAAATCTTCCGGGAGGAGCCTCCTCCCGGGCATGGTAAGCAGGGGTTGATGTGACAAGACCGACCACTCCTATTGGTTTAGGAAAAGGGATGCTAACGGCAGGCGATCTGAATTTAAAATGAAAGGAAATTTCAGTTTCAAGAGAAAAAGAGAGAAAAAATTGACAGGAAATTTACACGCATTATACCTTTTGCGACAGGTGTTGAAGATAGATGATTATAGCATTGGGTCATCTTGTGGTGCTGACAGGATAAAGAGGGGGTGGGAGAGGGATGAGATGATGATCGCTTGGAGGGTGCGGGGGTGGGGATGAAAAAAGAAGATGAGCCATTTTACCTGCCTTCTAAGTCAGTGTGTGAGAAATAAGGGTCGTATAATAGGGATAGAAAAAATAATGTCAGAGAATCTTTCATAAAAGTCAGTGGGGTGCTGTTGAGCGTGGAAGGCGGTTGCGTAACTCGCGTCAGGACAGAATAAAAGAATGCGGCAAAATAATGTTGACTTTAAGCGTTTAAAGTTTTTTATAGCCATAGAATATACGCTATTGTAAGCGTAAGACGAAATAATGATAAGCATTTCTCTTTTTAAAATATTCTGTTCTGAATATCTAAACACAATGTAGGAACGGGAATTTTTTATATAATTTCTTTTCTTCCTTTATATTTACGCTAGGAATGCGATATTAGAAATGAAACTTGCAAATCTGATTCATGAACTATGGTGAGGTAGATACAAATGCTTATTCATCGTACTTCTACACCACTCTAAATCAAGTCTGCACATGAAGAGATTTGGTATTCTATCAAGCTTGGCACACGTGGAGATTAACCATTTCAAGCTCACTACATATTTCGTTTTGAAAATTACTAAGTTTATTTCAAAAATGAGTGTTAGAAAAGTAGCTGATATAGTATATAGTATTTTTTACTTTCAAGAAATTTGTGGTTTCACAGTTAAACAAATGAACGGTAACGGGCTATTTTTCCTCCGAATAAGTTATAATCGAAATGCAATTTAAATTACGTATTTAATTTATAAGTATACGTGAGTATACAGGACATTCAACCTTCATAAAATTTAATATTACTTTCGAAGTTTCAATTTTAAAAAATATCAATTTTTTCAAGAACCTTCATCATTTTGATCCTCTTAGAGATCAAAACAATTCAGCTCTTTCAATGCCGATATCTTTGTGGATACTAAGGGTATTCAACTGGAATTTTTATATAAGTTGATCTATATATCTGGATAAAGTTATGAAAGGAAAATTAAGCTACGTTTCGCCCATGCGCGGTAAAAAAGTGCTCAATGCGTCATTTCACTGCTAAACCAATGAACGCGAAAGGGTTAATAAGATTGAGAATTATACAATTATTACATTCTCGAATCAACTACGATCTATTATAAAAAGAAACAGTATTACACATCGTGGGAAAACATTTCCCATATAATTTCTTTTATTTAATTTTATTAACGCCAAAAATGTGCTATTAGGAAGGAAACTGGTGCATTCAATAGAAGACAGGTACAGCCACTTATTTAGCAAACTTCTATATCACGCTAAATTTAGACAGTTAACACATGAAGACCTTGTCTCTAGCATATCATATTGGGCGGTCATTTAGTGAGATTGAAATTTAAAATGCAGTCGAATCAACCACACTCTCTGTATTGAAATGAATACAAAAATGAAGCAAAATGAAGTTGATTAAGCATTAAAAATTTTGATTGTTGTGTAATATGCATTCTGTTTTGGACAAAATATATCTGTATAAAATTCATTTTTCAACATGTTTGAATGAATGGTGATGATGGAAATCAGATATGAGATAAAAATATCTTTACGTATTTGTTTTTATATCAAAAATTCAAAAAATAATACAAGAAAATTTCCAGCTGCGTTAGATATTTCAAACGGCCACATAATTCTGAATAGTTTTAGGAAAATCAGACCAATACATAAATTTTCACATAATTTTCCAAGTTTCAACACGATGTGAAAATTAAGAAAATTCGAAATCTGAGAGATTTGACGCACGCAAACTTGGTATGCGCAGCTTTTCGATAGAAATGGTTTAAAACTACGACCCTTTCACTATTAAGTTGGCCTTCTGCGGATGAACGATTACAGCTTCAGTTAAGATGAGATATTTTATTTTTTGCAGGAATAATATAAGTTGCTGCGTAATGTAAAATTAGGAACGTAATAACAATGTTAAACTAAAATAGGAATTTAATCGCATTCCTACATTAAAACTCAAATTGGCTATGAATTTTTTAATTGAAAGTTTCTTTCAAATATTTTTACTCATAGGATATATATTATTCATAATGGTTCTGTCGCTTCAGGTATATTATCTTATATTTTTAAAACTTTTACTTTGTTCATGTAATCTTAAAGCTTAATTTACATCATTGTAGACATCTATAAGATTCTCATGAAATCTTCAGTTCAATTTACCATGCTACAATATTTATTTAATATGCAATATAATTATAAATGCAATAAAAATATAATATACAATATATTTAAAGTGGTGCTTTAATATAGAATTCTGTGAAATGAACTAAACTGCAGAATGAAATGATTGTCCTTATTCAAATTAGAGGTTTATTAAAATTAGAGGTTTTCAATTTTCTGAATTGAAATTTATTAAGCAGGCAGTTCACAGCACTTCCTAAATGGATTTTTTAGAACTCGGGAAGGAAAAAAAAACAGATTTATAATTAATGTTAGCAACCGTCATATCAATTTTTATTTATCTAAGCCAAAGGGATTAGGGGATATAATTTTTACAAGTATTCGATTATACAGACAGTCAACTCTTCTACAGATTTGGTCCAAAATTTGATACGGACCTACATTCATGATGATAATACTGTGTACCAAATTTTATGCATCTTGCTATTCCAGTTTTTCAGTTATAGTGTTTATATGAACGCGGGCAGACAGGCAGACAGACTTCCCATAGACGTATTTTGTCCAAAATTTGATGGAAACCTACAAATTACTTGTAAAGATCACATATTAAATTCATCCCCGTATCTCTAATGGTTTTCGAGTTATCGTGTTCATAGACATACAGACAGACATAATTCCAAAATTGTGTTTTTCGTACTCAGGGAGGTCTAAAACGTGGAGATTCGTCAAAATTTCGAATTCGAATTTTTTGACAATTACATACAATACTTTCTCTTTGTATACTTCGTATACGAGAAAGTAAAAATCAGTCTTAGGACAAATGGGATCGTGTGGGGGGAAGAGGAGGGTAGGCAGTTAGAATTCTGCGACTTTGAACCTTGTCTCAAAACAAATTTTGGAACCTTCGTGAATGCTTTGCCTTATTTTTTGAATAAAATGGGCGAAGAAAACAGTCTTAGGACAAGTGGGATCGTGTGGGGGGAAGAGGAGGGTGGGCAGTTAGAATTCTGCGACTTTGAACCTTGTCTCAAAAAAAATTTTGGAGCCTCCGTGAATGCTTTGCCTTATTTTTCGAATAAAATGGGTGAAAAAAACAGTCTTAGGACAAATGGCATAGCTAGCCTTCTGGTGAATGCCCGGATAAAGAATAAAATTTGAGGATGCGATGCGCAGTAATTGTGTGCCCAGCAGTCAGCTAATCATTTGATACAAAATCAGAAAAAATAATTTAATCCAAAAGGAAAGATCCCTACAACTAATAACATGAGAAATTTAACTTAAAAATCCAATCAATAAAGATAAAATATTTTCCTGCTACAAAGTATATAATTTTTACGCATTAGATAATTTTTCTCAGTAGTCGAAATTAGATTATATTTTTTGAGTTCCAAAAGTATTTCAAGCACACAAAATCAAATGGAGGATGATTGTTTTTAGTAATCATTACAGTTACACCCTGCTTCTTTATACTACGATTGACTTCAAAAAGATGCTACAAATACATTACTCAAGACAGAAATAATGATCTCGAACCCAAATGATTATATCTTGGAGCTCACATGGACCAGAAAATCTCACAGAAAAAAAATGTGCTTCGAACATCTACGTACAAATATGAGTAATGGTTATTCAAAAACGCCATTCTTTTTCACCCAAGAACATGGAACTATAAAATACGAGATAAAAGAAAAACATTTCAGACAGGACGATAAAATTCCTTAAAATTTCATCACATTTAATCGCAAGGAAACTTACGGAAAAAAGACGAAACAAATTAAAGTAACGGTTTCATAAAGTCGTTAACTCCGAAGAAATGCTGGAAAAGGAGGCAATGTCTTTCTAGATCATTTTTCTTTTCTAATGCAAGTTTGTATTCTTTTTCTCGTACAGTTTTCAAACCTATCTCAGCACATGCGTTAAAAAACATATATTTTCTTTGCCCGTTCTGATCCATTAAGACTAGACCATACTGCTTTCCTGTAAATGTCCCCTGGAACTTTAATGCATCCGGAAAACGACTTTGTGTAGCGATATATCATATTTCTTCCCAGACTTTTATCCCGGCCCAGAGCTGAAAGGTTGGAAAAAATAAAAGGGAATGATTTTTTTCCATTCTACAAAGCTCTGTAATGTGCTAATTTATTTTTAACATCAAAGGTGTTCAGATGGAAGATAAAATGAGCTACATTCGGTGGATACCATTCGATGATTTCTGTTTAGGGCCACTAATTCTTTATTTGGAATTTTTATTTAACAAAATAAAGATATTTCAAATTCCATGGGTTTTTTTGAAAATTAAAAAGAAAAAAATGAAAAACCAATGCATGAGCATATTTATATTTTATGAAAATTTAAAAAATTAATTGCACCTAAAATTTATAATAATAGGAAGGTTTAAGAGAGTAAATACTGGAGTAAATTTGATTAAAAAAACTTGAAACTTGTAAGCAAATGAAAACACACACACACACACACACACACACACACACACACACACACACACACACACACACACACACACACATATATATATATATATATATTTGCATTACGTTAACGTACAAACTAGCATAACAAATAATTAATGGTTAAATGGTGGAAGATGAAATGAATAAGATTCTGTCGATGCAATTCGAGAATTTCTCTTTTTGGAATATTTATTTAATGAAATAGAG
The DNA here is from genome assembly GCA_013235015.1 of Araneus ventricosus. Taxonomy (NCBI): domain Eukaryota; kingdom Metazoa; phylum Arthropoda; class Arachnida; order Araneae; family Araneidae; genus Araneus; species Araneus ventricosus. Next base: position 5,077,141 of record BGPR01000003.1, on the reverse strand, counting down.
ATATTTCGAATTTTATATACTTTTGAAAACGAAAGAGAAAAATCAAAAAGAGACACTTAAAAATGCATGTATTTATAATTTTGGTAAACATTTTGAAAAAGTTTCTCGCCCCAACGTCTGTAAAACAAGACATGCAAAAGTAATTAAATATTTAGACTATCAAAGGAAGCAATGGGAAAAATTTGAAAGAAAAACACTGTAAGCAAATGGAAAATATAACATATAAAAATATCCGAAAAATATAAAATGCATGCAACGTAATAAATAATTGGAGTTAAGCCAATTTATGCATTTAAAGTTCATGCGATGTGATATAAACCGACTGACCATATTAAATAAAAGACATCTTCATATAAATGTTTTGCTAGACTGTAAGAAACAGTACAAATCAAAGACAGTATTTGAGAGTATAAAGAAATATTAAAATTACTCATATTTATTTAAATAATAAATTCAGACATTTTTTACTATCATTTGTTAGCTAAAAATATTCAGCAAACTAAATTACAAAATAACAAAATATGTGGATAATATAAGTGATATAAATTTACATGGATGGCATAAAACTTTTATATTATTTGAACTGCTGCGGTTCAAACTGTGTTAAATCTTGTTTTTAACATTTTATCGATTTTTATCTCCTACTCCAATTGGTAGCTGTATAAGATTAATAATTATAGGAGGAATAATAATTTCTGTTTATGATGGTTATTGGCTTTTATTAAAATCTGAATTATTTATTAAGTGAAGAATTTTGATCTAGAGAGAAAACAGTAAGCGGAATTTGTGATCACTCTTCTTTGTTAATTTTAACCAAAATGAGATGTTTTTATTTTATTAATTTAATGTAATAAAGACGAAAATCCCGTTGAAAAGAATGCCGAGGTAATGACAGATATTGATTTTCTAATTAAAATGAAAAGATGGTAAATGGTGTACGATAGCAAACCAAACTCCTGCACTTTCAAGAGTACAAGTAATTTCCAGGGATCCTAGATATTATTTATTCTTTTCAGCTCTATACTCCAGCTTCCAATATCAAAAATTTACAATCTTACATCTGACGTTTCTTCTATTTAAATTATCATTTGACAGCATTAGACGCACCGCGATGTCATCTCTACACAGTTTAACTGGCCATTTGACACATCTGCTTGATTTATTACATCATGCTTTCATTCATATAAAATTTGGAAAGAGAAAGCATTGTGTTTTATTCAGTTTAATAATGGATTTATCTTATCTCGATATTTATTTTGGTCATTTGTCTTTGAAACGTTTAATGAAGTTTCAGAAGTTAACGTCGGGCATCTTGAACTTTGTCAATTACAGACCCCATTAGGATTCAAATATTATCATATTTGTTGATTAAAGAAAGAAAGTTAATGCTTTTAGTTAATAAACTGTAATTAAATTTCAAACTCCAGACAGTTTTACAATTAATTTTTGTTGCTAATACTACAGGTTGCAAAAATTTTATGTTCACTAAATTACATTACGCGATCCATTTTGAGTCCAGATCTAAGAAATTTTGCATTAATGTAGTACATATATCTGTTGCTCGCAACTATTATATAAGTTTTTGAGACCAAACTTTCTGCATTAATTTTTGCTTAAACAGGACTATAACATAGAATAGGCGTGCACCTCCCACTGTTTGTTGTAATATTGCACTCTCTCTCGTTCGAGTAAATTTTTAATTTTGAGAAATTAACTTAAAAACATATTTTTAATGAATTTTATGCATTTAGATATTATTAGGGTACGATTTTATTTTTGGATTAACGATTTTCAGCTTTTTTTCATTTATTTTCAATGATACTTTTGGAGAATTGGGTCTTTTTATTTTTTATGTTTAATACACGTCTTCTTTCTTTTTTATTTCTCACTATTCTAAGGTAGACCGTCCATTACTTTCAGATACATTGCCCTAAGAGGTATAACTTGACAACAAAGGTAATATATTCTAAAGGTAATATATAATGTATTCTTCTTTTCATTTTTTAGTATTAGACCCTCATAATTGTCTATATTAAAAATCGGCACTCTGAATGTGCGCTTTAAAATGATCTTGATTATATGTTGCGCAGCCAAGTTGCAGTTTTCTGTCTCAACCAACTGACGTCTATAAAATTATTATGAAAATTTTTACAATTACCTTATGCGCTGACGGCTTCAAGCTCTGTTTTTTTTAGTATTGACGTTATTCTGTACAAACTTCGAAAACTATTATCCAAAAATAAATTACGCCTCTTTCTTCATCATGCTCATTTCCTACGCAGTTTCACATATTCATTTCCTCGTCGTGTGCACTTGCTGTTGTAGGAATCAAGAAATGATTAGATCATGTTCCGCATGGACTCAATGCCATATAGCATAGACCCCTCATTAATCATACTCATTTTACATATAAACATCTTTTATTTAGTGGGCGAAGTCCTACTTGCTCGTCATGTCTTGTCATATTAACAGTTGTTCACGGTTTTATTGAGTGCCCTAATTTATATCACCATCCTTTTTTCATTTAACGTTTTTGGTTATGTTAGACTTAGTGATAAAATAACTCCACATAAATCTTTTGAAATTTTTATTGATCATCGAATTTTACCATTTTATTAAGAATTTGTAAATTAACATTGCTTATAGTTACCAGCTTATATCTCTTCACTTGCTTCTGAATCTGTTATATTTAGAATTTTCTCCAAGATTATACTTCTTTAAAGATTACTTTAATCTCTTTTCATTCTTTTAGAAATATGTATGGCGCAATAATGACAAATATGGCTTTTGCGCTACTAAATCGCACAATTCTTACATAGATTCGTAAAAAGTCATTATTCATTTAGGGACACAACGTAACTGATCACGAATACTACCTGCTAACTTTCAGAAATAAATCAGTTCGGTCCTAGCAACCAATAAGTTCGATCATTTTTCACAAGTTTCTTATTTCGGGATAAATTAGATGGAAGCAGTGGGTATGACTTAATGTACCCGAATTCACTAACATTAGTTATTCATTTCTTAATTATATCTAACATCATTCCGTAGATTAGAAATATTGATTTGATTTAATCACTCCGCTACCCTGGAGGTCCATTATCTCATTAGGATTCAAGTCATTCTTGATGACTTAATATTCAAGAAGCCGAAAAGTTTTAAGCACTGAGAAATTCAGAGGATTTACTGGAGACTATATATATATACTGTTACACACAGTTATCATTATTTGATGATTTAAATTTAAGCCCATTCCGAAAAGGCTCTCAGCTTCAGAGTCAATGCGAATCCAAATTATTAGTCTTGAGAGGGCAATTTCAATGAAATTGTGCAAACGGAGTAGTTCGTATAATCGCAGCCATTACTCACATGCGTTACGATAATTGAAATAATTTTGATTTCATAATAAGAATAGGGATATTGTAAGTTCAAAGGAATTTATGAATTCATCGAAATAATGAATTTGATAACTCAGTGCACCATGGATTGATCTTCTGAAGTGTATTTAAGATTGCAACCAAACGTATCACCCATTAAATTGATTATTATTAAGAAATATACTATGCTAGATAGTTCTAGTTAATAAATCAAGAACATTTATTTGGGATCGTTAAATTACACCTGATGTACCCTGTGGAGGTTCTCTAAAAGAGGGCTTTACATAGAAACAATGCAATTTCCGTCTACATTTCATTTTGAAATTGGATTAATAAATTCACAAGAAACCACACACAGGGTTCCCACTTATATCCGTTACACCCCCCCCCCCCTTAACTTCTAAACGGTGACAGCTGAGGCCATAAAATTGGTGTTTAGGTATAATAAAAAGGCTATGCGCTACTCCATGATACAACTTACAACGCCATCTATCAGCAACGTTTGGAATTAGCGGTCCTATCTCGTAAGCGGTGAAAGATACGAGAAAAAAGTCAATTAGAAAGTTGTAAAGCACTCTCGATTTAGTACGGAAAGATACCTTGCGCATATTAATACTCCAAAAAGAATGTAAAAAATTAACATTTGTTTGATTGTGATTTTCAACACTATGGCGTCGTGAAACGCGAGCGAAGCGAGAAAAGACCACCTTACGGCCTAAATACTAGCCTGTGTTGTGGCTAAGGGGAAACGCACGCGATTTGCATTCATGAGGACCATGGTTTTGTCCCCACCGGTTGCGTGTTTTACTGATGTCTCTACAAATCATGAAAACTTTCTGCTGACCATGCAAAATCGCCTCTCCAAACACACAGCTCAACTCAAACATGTCTGGTATAAAAATCACATGCATTTCATGAATTATGCAAATGAGGATGGAACGTCATACCTGTTCACCAGAGACTACTACTATAAAAAGGATGTTTCTGCTGGGTTGTACGTTAAAGCTGAGGGTGATGACAAAATTTGGCATTAACGAGTATTGCGAGATGTTGTTAATTTACGGTGAATGTGATTGTAAGGAAAAATCAGCTGCAAGGCTGTATCGTGAACGTTCTCCTGAAGGCCCGCATCCTATACTGCAGACCATCGTAAAAGTTCTAAAACATTTAGGGAGACGGGCTGCGTGACTAGCCGATCTCGAGTGTTATGATCGATCCCGTAATGTAGGACGCAAAGTGCAACCTGAAGATGTGCTAGCATACACTCTCGCCCATCCTCAGAGCAGCACAAAAAATGTCAGTGAAAATTGTGGCCTCTCAAAAAGCCGCGTTTGTACAATCCTGAATGAATCAGGTGCTCATCCATACCTATCCACACCTGTGTAGAGATTGCTGCCAAGAGATGCTGAGAGACATTACACGTGGTGCAACTTCGTGATGAATAACTTAGAGGACCACCCAACATTCCTGGCAGATATAATATGGATAAATGAGGCATGTTTTTCGCGTAATGGAATATTTAATAGAGAGAATGTTCATACCTTGTCGCTTGAAAATCCGAGATATGCTTTCGAAGTTCGACATCAACTACGCTGGTCGATTAATGTTTGGTGCAGAATTTTTAACGACAGGCTCATTGAATCAGTATTTTACGAGGGATCGTTAACGGGACAACGGTACTTGGAGCTTCTGCAGGATGTAATAACCGACTTTGTTGAGAATCTACCGTTGCACCAACTCTGAAATGTATGGTTCCAGCATGACGACGCCCTTCCGCATAAGATTTCAAACGTTAAGCAGTACCTAATGGAGACATTCCAGAATCAAGTCATCGGATATGGTGGTTTCGTAGAGGGGCCCCACGCTCACATGACTTGACCCCATTGTACTTCTTCTTATGGGGACACATAAAATGGCAGGTATATGCGACTCCTCCGCCAACATTGCAGGATCTTCGACGACGCATTACTGATGCTTGTGCCTCCGTAACACCTGCCATGTTGCACAATGTGCATCGAGAAATCTAGTCCAGAGTGCAAATGTGTATAGTGGTTAACGGAGAGTATTTTGAGCAATATAAATAAATGTTCCGGAAGACAGGGATGTGTCTCAATTTCTTTCTTCCACTCTTCATGACATGACAATTTTCGAAAACGTGACCAAACAAATGTTCATTTTTTGCATTCTGTTTTGAGTATTAATGTGCTCAAGTATCTTTTCGTACTAAATCAAGAGTGCTCTACAACTTTCTTATTGACTTTTGTCTCGTGTCTTTCACCGTTTACGAGATAGGACCACTAATTCCAAACTTTTCCAATAGATGGCGTTGTAAGTTGTCCCATCGAGTAGCGCATAGCCTTTTTACTATACCTAGACGCCAACTTTATAACCTAAGCTGTCACCGTTTAGAAGTTAAGGGGGTATAACGGATATAAGTGGGAACCCTGTATAAGTGTGATAATTCTTTTTCACGCCACTTAATTTCAAACATAAAAGCACTTCTTTTTTATTTCCAAATATAAAAGCAGTCCTTATTTATTTTCATAGCCAAAAGCAGTCTAACATTAACCTATGAGATGCGCGAACTTTTACTTTTTAGAAGCCTCTAAAAAAATACCGAGTCAAGCAGTGGCGTAGCGAGGAAAAGTAGCACCTCGGGCGAAATATGTTTTTGCCCCCAGTAATCATCAGTGGCTTAACAAGGGTAAATGGCGCCCGGGGATTTTATTATTTGTCGCACCTTTATCATATTTGATTTTAAAAAGTGACCGAAACGCACAATTGTTTTGTTCCCCATGGTACCCCCAAAGATTGGCGCCTGGGACCATCCTTGCTCTGATCATTACGCTTCTGGAGTCAGATATATTTCCGGGATTTCCCGTTTCGAAAGTTTATAAGTCGGAACACGGATTTCAACTTTCTTTTTCTACTTTTGACACTTCCCGGTGATTCGCGCAGCCTTACATGTGCAATATTTCAACAATAGTTCTGAGTTGCTTTCTTGTGAAACAGGGGTTCCAAAACTTTTTCTCTCGCGTACCCCTTGCTTAGTCTTTTTATTTCGAGTATCCCCTACAGTCATAACCCCCCCTTCAAACATTCGTATATACAATGAAATTTTTACCAATAATGTTAAGAGTGAACTTCAGAGTCAAATGACTGGAATTTATAACATTTACAGGGCTTATTTTTGATTTTACGTTTTATTCCAATTTTACATTAGTATTATTTCAACGTCAGAACAGATGAAATCAGTATTGTAAGAATTTCGCATTAACTTATAAGGATAGCTAAAAATTTCACTTCCTTTTTCTTTCTTTTTTTCTTATCTTGAGGAAAGGTTTAGGACTTGCACAACTTTGACTTTTACTTTTTACACGAACTTCGGGAAACAAAATTCTAAAAATTTTTTAATTCCTTATGTTTTCTTGTGTCTGCAATTCCCCACTTTGATTTCGCGTACCCTCAACTGATCCTTCGCGTTCCCCCAGGGGTACGCGTACCACAGGGTGGGAAGCTCTGTTCTAAAATACCAGTAGAATATCTTAAAATAATAGTTCATTAATAGGAAGAATATTGGAAGGCAAATATAAAGCAATTTTTGTATTTTACTATGAATGATAAGTTATTTAAAAAATTTTCAACACTACAGCTGAAATTTACATGTATATATAATGAAGAAAGTAGGGAAGCAAAACTAAAACAAATTTTCCCTTAAAACTATCATTTTTTTTAAATTCATAAAGATCTCGAGGTAAAATTTTTTGACGATTACAATACTTCTCTACGAACATTTGGTTTCCGAAATTTCAAACACGATATTAATCATTGTATTTTGATAATATTTTTGAATAATTACGCATCTAGACAAGGTCTCTTAATCTGTTTCAGGAAATTATCTGAAAATGTAATTTTAAAACCGACAACGTTTCTTTAACGAATTACACAATTTCTGCATGGTTAAGTTAGAAGAAATAATTCATAGTATCAGTTTCTTTCTCATCATCTTCAACAACATATCTACAAAAATATCTTTTTCCCCTTAACGATTACGATACTTCTCTACGAACATTTGATAAACGAAAATTCAAATACAATATTAATTATTGTATTTTGATAACA
>BGPR01000003.1:5046987-5065652 GCA_013235015.1 Araneus ventricosus | reverse complement strand
GTTTGTGAGTTTTGGTCAGCTATGACCACTTCTCTTATAACACTCCGTAACATGCATCTATCAATCTTGGCATCAAATCTGCATTGTTGGTGGTTTTTATTTTCAATCAACTTTTTAATAGAGTTGAATCGAAGGATTCAGAGTGAAATTGATTATGATCAGCGTACGTCGTGTGAGGCTCTCTTGGGCTAATGTGTTTGTGCTGGTGACAGAGATTTATATTCAGTTTTGTGATTCAATTAAGTATACAGTGTCCATTAGTCTCGTTTGTGAGTTATAATAGTGAGTGCTATTATATTTGTGAGTGTTACAATAGACATGGTCAGCAATGACCATGTCTATTGTAACACTCCGTAGCATGCATTTATCAATCTTGTCATAAAATCTGCATTGTTGGTGGTTTTTATTTTCAATCAACTATTTAATAGAGTTTACTCGAAGAAAATATATCGTAGTCCGTATTATAACATAAGGATAATAAGATTAATGTCAGGAAGAAAACAACAACCAAATCATGAATAATTTTGAGATTAACTTTTGAACATTCTTTACCTGATTCATCTATCAATCTTCTCAAATTGCGGAGACGATTTTTGAATAATTTCTATAGATTATGATCCCTAAAGTAGTTTACAAAAGTTATGAAATTTACTACAAGAAGTCAGAAGTTTACCAAAATAAGTAAGGGGTGCAAAATTTTGTAATATTGTTTAAACTATTATATTTGTGAAATGGATACCATACATTTAATTAATAGAAAAATGTGTGCAGAACGAATTAAAAATGTCTTAATTAATAAAATGAACAGCAATAGCCGCTCAATGAATAAAATTTTTATTCATTAATTGAAAGCTGGGTGAAAATATTTTTCCACTTATCACTCTGATTTTATTAAATTAAACCTCTCATGAACTTAGATTTTCAAAATATAAAATATCAGATCGCGTGATATATGTGTTTATATCGCTCTACAAATTGGTAAAACTAACAATTTTCATAACATGAAATTGCAGTTTGGAACATCTCTTTCTTTCAGTACTGTTTTGGTTAAATGCCTATAAAAGTTTTTCTCTTACAAAATCTGCTTGGCTTGTTTTCTGAATTACGCCGACTTTACGAACCATAGCATTCCTACGAAATCCTAATTGGGATGCGACTAATTCTTTGTCCAAAGCAACTATGAGACATATAGCGGAAGAAAATTCGTTGAAGGCACACATGTGGCCAATTCCAGATCCTTAATTGTGTCGTCTGCAGTGACGAAATGTATTTCGCCCTTTGCTGAATTACAGCAACGAGTTCCACGGTGATGTGAGACTTAATTTCAGGAAAGTAGCTTCGTATTTTCCAGAAAATTGTTCCTGGAATCTAAAGATGCGTGTAGCTGTAGAAAATTACTCTATTCATTCCGAAAATGCTTAGTTAAAGAAATGGTACTTCTTCCTCAACTCAGAAGGACCTGGATTCGTTAATGATTTGTTTCGCCTCCAGTAATGAGAATATGTGCAGAAGAATTATTTTCAATACTGATCTGCTTCATTAAAGAAGCATAAAGGCATGAAAGCTCAGTAGGGATAAAAGAAAAAAATGTCTTTTAATGAATGGATTCTGCCATTAAAATATGCCTGGGTCGTATATTCTAATGGAATTCAGTAGCCTACAGTTTTAAATGTTTTTGAAAAATAAAATAATATTCAGCTCTTTAATTTTAATAAATCAGTGTTTAATTAATAAGTCACACACTTCTCCGAAAAAATAGCAGACAGCTGTGATTATGAGTAGTTAATTAAAAGCTGTTTTAGTTAGGTCCTTTTTAGAAAGCTTCCTGAAACTTCTAACTTTTTTACCCACTTTGAAATATGCATAGGTTTGGCGCAGTGAGGCTGAATTAGAGCTTATAGCAATGAAATCTAACTTGACAAATCTTAAAGAAGATGTTATACAATTAGGAACCAAATCAAATTCGCACATTTTAAAATATACAACTATTTTCGTTAAACATTACACAAAATATTCAGAACCGGCGTGGTTCCAAAATTAATTATAGTAAAAACCGATTAACCGAACTCGGATTAACCGAAATCCTGGTTATCCGAAATGACTCTTAAATCGAAAATCCAAACCAGCGGGAGTGGTTTCCCCTAAACTTCCTCGCATATTCCCTAACACATGTAGAGAAAAAATAAGCTAAAAGGCAGTAAAACGAGCAAGTGTCCCTAACGCAGTGAAGAAAAAAAATAGCGAAACGTCATACCACGAATTTCCAAAGGTCAGGGGGGAAGAGGTAGAATCAGAAACCCGCGTGGTTACGCAATAGGGCTACGATAGATATGAAAAACCAAATTTCCAATTTGAGCGCCTTTTTTAACCGATTGACACAAAAATTGAACACAACAATATACAGACCGACAGACAGTCAATACTTTGACGGATTTGGCCCAAAATTTGCTGTGGTCCTACATTCATGATGATAAAATTGTGTACGAAATTTTATCTATCTAACTATTTAAGTTTTTACTTTTTTGTATACGAAGTATACAAAGAGAAAGTAATGTAATCGTCAAAAAATTCGAACTCGAGATTTTGACGGATCTCTACGTTTTAGACCTCCCTTTGTCCGAAAAACACAATTTTGGAATTATGTCTGTCTGTCTGTGAACACGATAACTCGAAAACTATTAGAGCTACGGGGATGAAATTTGGTATGTGGTCTTTAAACATAATTAAAAGGCTTCTATCAAATTTTGGACAAAATCCGCCAACGGGAAGTCTGTCTGTCTGCATGTTCGATGTCAGGCGAACGCTATAACTCAAAAACTTGAAAAACCAGATGAATAAAATTTTATACACAGTTTTATCGTCATAAATGTAGGTCCGTATCAAATTTTGGGCCAAATCCGTCAAAGGGTTGACTGTCTGTCGGTCCGTATAATTTACTTTTGAAGAGAATCCGTTATCTCCGCGCGCATGCGTACTGCAAGATCGGAGAGGAATTTCATTACGGAGTAGCGAATTACGTCAGTTTGTCCTTGACCCGGTAAGAGAAGAAAATCGTTACGCATCTCTTTGAATTTCATTCTTTGCCTAGATATTTTTCAATCACTGTAATGAAAAACCTTCTGATAGTCATTGGATTCTGGGTAACAATAGGTTCGAATTTTTTTAGCCACGCGGGGGAAGGGGAAACGGCACCTTTTTGGGGAAGTATACGAGAAAGTTTAGGGGAGAACTCTCCCGCTGGTTGACTTATAGTGTTCGCATGAAAGCGGACAGACAGACAAACAGGCTCCCCGTAGACGTATTTTTTCGAAAATTTGATAAAACCTACAAATTATGTGTAAAGATCCCATACCAAACTTCATCCCTGTAGCTGTAACAGTTTTTGAGTTATCGTGTTCACAGACAGACATAATTCCAAAATTGTGGTTTTCGGACTCAGGGAGGGTCTAAAACTTGGAGATTCGTCAAAATCTCGAGTTCGAAATTTTTGACGCTTGAAATTCTTTCTCTTTGCATACTTCGTATATGAGAAAGTAAAAACACGTACTGTGCAGCACGGGAATAATCGCGAATCCGGGTTAGCGGAGAGGTGAGCGCTCGACCTCAAATGTAATTTTAATTTTAATAAAGGACATAAATGTAGCCTACAAAGAGAGTTTTGAATTCGTTTTACACTCAAAACATTTCAGAATTGCATACTGTAATTTGATACAAAATAGTAACAGATGTTCATGGTTTAACCGAAAGAATCGTTATTGTAAACGTCTCCTCCCCTTTAGTTAGGTTCGGGGTTGTATTATAAATAACCTGTTGAACAAGTTGTGAAGTTAGCTGCAATGAATTTTAATAACAAACTAAACACTCGTGGCTACAGTTTAAAATAATGAAATCGTAATTCACTATTAGGGTAGGAGATAAATTAATGTCAGCCCAATCCTTCAATGTAAGGTGAGAGAGAAATCGTTTAAATTAATCATTAATTTAAGTTGTAACAAATCGACCGATTGACATGAAATTTGATTCTCACGTTTAAATTGGAACTGAAAATATAGTGGTATTATATCTCCTCTTATGAACCCCTGAAGAGAATAACTAACCCCAATTAACTCTCTGCTGCGTAAGGTCTTTTACATATTTATATGAAAATGTAGTGACGGACATGAAATTTTAAACGCGTGTTTCAACCTGCATCTAAACTAGAAAAATAATTGTGCTATTAAGTATCTGATGAAGCTCATCGACAACCTTTAAGGTATGAAGGAGTATTCGTTCGAAAAAGCCGAGTAATTTTGATAAGATTTAAAAAACCTATTCCGTCATCGTTGAACTAAAAATACAGTCTGATGAAGCTCATCGACAACGTTTAAGGTATGAAGGAGTATTCGTTCGAAAGAGCCGAGTAATTTTGATGAGATTTATAAAACATCTTCCGTCATCGTTGAACTAAAAATACAGTCTGATGAAGATCATCGACAACGTTTAAGGTATGAAGGAGTATTAGTTCGAAAAAGCCGAGTAATTTTGATTAGATTTAGAGAACATATTCCGTCAACGTTGAACTAAAAATACAGTAATGACAAATGAGATCTACATCACCCACTTCTGGGTATAAGTTAATGGAACACATTAACACATTTTACAAATCAACCAATTAACATGAAATTTTTATGACCAGAGTTCCTGAAAATGAAAATGCACATAAATGGGCAAAACAATGCAAGAAATGTATGAAATGTATTATAAAGAAAATAATGAAATGAAAGGAAATTATTAAACTTTTAATTTATGAATTATTTTATTAGCATTTGATCAATATCCGACCAATAAAATAATATTAAAAAAATACTATGTTATTTATAACATTGTTCCATTCCGAATCCACCACGAATCTTTTTTATGCACCCTTCCCCCTTTTTTATTCTTTTTCTTTGTTTTGTTTTATTTGTCTCCTTTCTCTATTAATTCATTTGTATAATATTTGCATTCTTTGTTTTAAGGGTGTTTTGTGCCTTATTTCTTGTATACTTTTGTAGGATATTTATTCTTTGATTATTGAAATTTTGGTTTCTTGATTGAATTCAGTTTGATTTTTTCTGATTTAGTTAAAATTAGTATTATTTATTACCTTCGTTTCTTTTTCTTTTAATTTTGGTATTTCTTGTTCATTACTAATATATTTATCATTTTTTGTGAAGAATTGTTTTGTTTACGGACTGAATTATTTTGTAAACTTTCTTCTGTAAGCCTCGTGTTGTACATGATGGTTCACGAGGGATATCTCTTGTCCAATAATAAATAACAATAATGAAGACATCTACCACAGGTTTTGATGCGAAAAAGACCGGGAAATGGCAGGTACTGTATTAGTTCTCACTACAATATTTTCAATAAACTCTAATTGAATGAAAAAATATTTCTGTATAAAATTATAAATAGTTAATTTCATTGTAATCTAGATTAATTTATCGAGTAGGTAACACAATAATACCAATTTTAGCAAAAGACAAATTTATTCATTACCAGAATAAAGATTTTCCTAATGATCACAAAAAACGTCTTACATGAAGGCTATCAAAAATACTATATGATATTTTTGAATGAATTTAATTGAACTTAGCGCATGTATATTTTTGCCTTCATATAAACAATGTGGATTTTGGAGAAAAATTTTATATTAATTATATTAATCTACATATGAAATTAAATACTATATTTCTCGTATTGTGTTGCATGTAAATCAATATGAAATATTAGTTAAATTAAATTTCAAATATATCTCAAGAGTTTAGAGAGGAAATATTTGCGGCCACATCCAGAAGACACTGAATCTGAATTGTATTTATTTGGAATTGTTTACATTAAATTTAAACCGAATTTTATAATCAGCTTCCCTTAAAATGAAACATAATGCCCCAGAAATCAAATTTGAATATTAATTAAAATTCTTGGGACCAGAAACACATCATACATACTTCATAAATTCTTAGAATAATTCACAGGGTTGTTCTATTTACCAAACTTTCTGACATACTTTAGAAGCGACATGTATAGAAACAACCGGGATTTCAGCAAGAATCAGATAATATATTTTAAATTGAAACTCGTTAAATCTACATATTCAGCTGTTATTCATCGCAATATAGGAATACAGCCATTTTACCGTGATGGCTATTTGAGATAACTGTAGGAATAAAATTCAGTGTAATTTATGGGAAAACATTTTATTGAAATCATTTCATTTGACTCCCATCAACAACTAATGTGTGTTTATATATCATAAATATCTCTTTTTAACAATATTAGTCTCAGAATCACGTATGATAAATAAGTTCTGAAGGAGTATTTGGTCAGTATTTTAAGTCAAATTCCCTTTCAAAAATCAATAAAAATTCAACTTTGTTCGATAATTCTAGGAATATTATTAAACATCAATACTGAATTCATCTTTCTATATTTCAAAAGTTTTCTGTATTAGAATCGAATAAATAGTACCAGTAGAAGTGCTGAAAGCCATTTGCACGAATGACAGTTACGATCGATTTGCTAATATCTCTCATTTATCTTAAAAGTAGGCCTACATTTAAGGAAGAGTTATGCAACATTGCAAATAATTATTTACACAAACTGTAAAGGAACATCTCATGTATTTTATTGACAAATATATATAAGATAAATATATAATTATTATTAAAATAAGAAACAAAAAGAGACACTCAAGAAATATTTAGAACCATTAAAAAGCAAAGTTTCCATTTCTTTTAAAATACGTTGTTGATTATTTTAAGTAAAGAATCTATAAATAATGTTTAAAGTATGATTTAAATAGTGAATAATTATACATGCAACTTATAAGAAGGAGAAAAATAATTATTTCTGATGATATTTAGAAAACTGTAGCATATTTGTCAAATTTTACATAATTATTTTTAAAAAATGTATAATATTTTCATAACCATAGCATCATATTAAATATATATCAATTCAAGCATTTTATAATAAAATAAACGAGTAAAAAAGTACACTTAAAACTCCCACAAGCGTAATTAAAATGAAATTCTCTACGTCGGAAAAGATTTTCCTAGTCGTACTACATAATTGAGACGCTGAGTTCTTTTTTTCTTCTCCTACATTTGATTTTAAAAATCATTAGTGTTCTTGACAAGTGAATTCTGTTTGTGAATCTTCATAAATCATTTGGGAAATTCTCTTTGCTAGCTAAAAGATGAACTTAAATATATAAAGCGCTCCTGTTATTTTAATATGTTAGATAATAAAAGTAGAAACAGGTAATATTTCTTAAAGGCTGTATAGATCGTAATATTAATTTTCGTTTTCGTACTAAATTTCAAAAATATGCTCTGTAATTACAATTCCAAGTTATTACAATTTCTTTTCGTATGTAACTTTTGCAACAAAAAAGTTTCAGCATTTTACGTCTAAACCAATTCAAATTTAAAGAGGAAAGAAGAAAAAGTACTTTTCTGTTATGCTGATGTTGGAATAGAATACATGAGAATTACATTACATTACATTAGAATAGAATATAACCAGTGTGAGTGGTCTCCCCTAAACTTTCTCGTATACTTTCTAAGTGGAGATTCGTCAAAATCTCGAGTTCGAATTTTTTTTGACGATTACAATACTTTCTCTTTGTATACGAGAAAGTAAAACAAAACAAAAAAAAACCTGAAATAAAATATCTGTTGCCACGTTTCAAAAAAATATTACTTTGAAGCAGGTGCGATAAAATAGGCAATGCAATGAATACTAAAGCGAAAATTCTGCTTAGGAATTGAATTCCCAAGAAAACAATTTATACTACCACAACCGTAACAATTGCAAAAGCGCGTGAATAAGAGATTTGCTGAAATAATGAGATCGGTTTGATTTACAACAATAAAAAAATTGTTAAAAATTGATGTTTGAAAACATTATTTATTGTTGTAAATAAAATTTACAACAATAACAGATTGCTACCAATACGCATGCGCATGAGAATCGGATTAAAAGAAATTGAATATGCAATTTGAACGCCTCTTTTTGACGGATTTGGCCCAAACTTTTATATGGACCTACATTCATGACGATAAAACTGTGTACCAAATTTTATCCATTTAGCTAATCAAGTTTTTGAGTTATAGCGTTCACATGACCGCGGACATACAAATAGGCAGACTTCCCTTTGACGGATTTTGTCCAAACTTTGACAGAAACCTACAAATTATGTTTAAAGACCACATACCAAATTTCACCCCTGTAGCTCTAGTAGTTTTCGAGTTATCGTGTTCACAGACAGACACACATACAGACAGACATAATTCCAAAATTGTGTTTTTCGGACTCAGGGAGGTCTAAAACGTGGAGATCCGTCAAAATCTCGAGTTCGAATTTTTTGACGATTACAATACTTTCTCTTTGTATACTTCGTATACGAGAGAGTAAAAAGGAAAGAAAAAGTACTTTCCTGTTAGACTGCTGCTTGAATAGAATACATTTATAAAATGTTTTCCAAAAATATAATGTGTAACCCTAAATACATAAAAATCATTCAGGAAATATGCAATCTTAAAGCTCCCAAAAGCGTAATTAAAATGAAATTCTCTATGTCGGAAAAGATTTTCTTAGTCGTACTGTATGATTGAGACGCTGAGTTCTTTGTTTCTTCCCCTACATTTGATTTTAAAAATCATTACTGTTTTTGACAAGTGCATTCTGTTTGTGAATCTTCATAAATCATTTGAGAGATTCTCTTTACTCTCTAAAAGATGAACTTTAAAAATATATAAAGCGCACCTGTTTTATTTTTATGGGTTCGATTATAAAAGGAGAAACAGGTAATATTTCTTAAAGGCTGCATAGATCGTAATATTAATTTTCGTTTTCGTACTAAATTTCAAAAACATGCTCTATAATTACAATTCCAAGTTATTACAATTTGTTTTCGCATGGATACAACAAAAGAGTTTGAGCAATTTCTATCTAAATCAATTCAAATTTAAAGAGGAAAGAAAAAGTACTTTTCTATTATGCTGCTGTTAGAATAGAATACATTAATAAAATGTTTCTATTTTGTATTCGAAAAATATTAATAAGTAACCCTAAATACATAAAAATCATTCAGAAAATATACAAAGAAAGGGGATATGTACAAAGTAAATCAGAATTTGAAGAATTTTATTGGAAAAATAAAATATAAATGCAATAATTGTCAGAGGCAGAACCAACACAAAATCATTAAATTTGGTGTTTTCTGCTCGTTTCCAAGAATATATTGCAAAATGATCACATAAGAGCCATTTTTATGAAAAATATTGAAATAATAATATTTTTGAAATTAACCTTCTAATTAATGTATTGTATTATATTCGTTTTAATTAAACCTCCGAGTCGGATCGGACGGAGTAAATAAATTAATTTTTGTCATATCTGAAAAAGGTAACTCCTTTTGAAAAATCTGTTTCTGTGATTTTTTATGATATATGCTATTTATGGAATTTTTAGATGCTTTGTGTAATTTGTATGTGGCATATGAACCCTAAAGTAATCCATTAGCCGCTGTATTGGAAGAGTTTTAATGGATACAAGGAATATGCATTATCTTCTAAATGTTGCTCTGTTCTGTATGTGTTTTTATTCCCTTTTATTCAGTGCAGGTCAGTTTTCTATCTTTATATATGTATCCTGAATGTTTCTGTTTATGTATATGGGTCGTATGATGCATGGTAATATTTTTACATTTTCTTTATTGACACTTAAATGCTAAACACTTTGGGTGAGGGTGCTCGATGGGCTGATGATAATTATGATAATTAACTCATTGCAAAATGATAATAGCATGATTAAAACAAATTTTATATGACTTTTAGAAGAAATAATTTGTTTATAGTCTCAAAACTACAATAAATAAGCTTGTATAAATGCCAGTAATACCATTGATGTTAGAAAGTGTTAGCAACTAAATTGCACTGCTTGCTCAAAGAATTGGAAAAATTTAACTAAGTATATTTATTATTAACTATACACGACAAAGAATTTAATTTTATCTTTAATCTGAGATAGTATTTAAATGATTCGATTAAAACAAGCACAATAGTAAGCATATATTTAAATCTAGTAGGCTATACAATGCAACAGTTGAAGCACATACATACAGACGTATTCAGTGGCTGTAAATTAACACTTATTTAGATTTAGATTTTCAAAGTTTCAACAACATTATCTGTGGACGAACTGAAGCAAGTTCATACTAATAAATAATCGGTTAACAGAAGACAAAAAGAAGTCGAATTGCAGGAAATAAGCCCAAAAGTGCAATATCTTCTTCTGGAAAGTACGTAGGTCTTCACCAACAGTCATTCGTTTTCCCTGCGAAAGATGCTCTTTGATTAAGTGATGGCAAGAGAAATAATGAGACGCCGGAATTTGTTTCTCTGTTGGAATAACTGGGTGTCAATCTATCAAGTAGACAGACGTACAATTTACGTTACTCTGTTGTCTATTTGAAGGGAAGACTACTGGGGAAGAAGTGATAAGGGACACTTCTCTCCAATTTTATCTGCCTTCGAGTTCAATGATTTGGCACACAAACCTTCTCAAAGATGTTTCAATGCAAACTAAAATAAATGCGAAAAATTGTTAGTGGTGATTTGATACAAAAGGAAACTTCCTTGGCATCTATCTTTAATAAGCAGTAAAAATAGACCAATAATTGAAATTTGGTTCAAGTGGTGATTTCATACAAAAGGATGTTTACTTGCCATCTATCGTTAATAATCAGTAAAAAGTCATCCGGAAAGGAATATTTGTTCTGATACAAAAGTAGACTGTTGTCTATTTGAAGGGAAAACTACTGGGGAAGAAGTAAAAAGGGACACTTCTCTCCAATTTTATCTGCCTTGGAGTTCATTGATTTGGCACGCAAACCTTCTCAATGATGTTGGTATGCAAAGTAAAATAAATGCGAAAAATTGCCAGTGGTGATTTGAAACAAAAGGAAACTTTCTTACCACCTATCGTTAATAAGCAGTAAATAATTTCATTTTACAAGAAATATTGCAAAGCAATAGCTCAATCGCAACTAGTGCTAGTACGGTTTCTCTGAATGTGTTACCACTGCAGCCTTTTGAAAATTTTCATCATTATATTCCTTTTGTTTTCGTACCTTTTTCGACATTTAATCTTTCTATGAAACATCCTAAAAAACTTTTTTTCTATGAACTCAAAAATGCATCACGTTCGCATTACTGGTCATAGAGATTTCGTAGTGAAATGAAAATAATAAGAATTTTTAATAGGCTTAATTGTTCTTAACTGATTTTTCAATAGGTACCCTTCTTACCATGATTATTTAAAAGAAAAAAGACAAGAATTCACAAATTGCATCTTAAGAGTAGAAAGTTTAAATAAATAAAAAAAGAAGAAAAAAAGAAAGAAGGAAATAAAAGAGTTCACGAACTGTCATTCAGGGTTGTTTATTTCCTGATGATTCATTTTGTTTGTTGTTACGAGTTAATTTGCATTATTTGTGATCAGTTCAACTGTTTTAGCAATATGCCAAGGTCCTTTCTCCCAATTTGCTCACGCTTCACAAAAGTTGAACAGGGAAAACTGACACATTTTCAGTTATAGCTCTATTATTTGGAATTTAGCGTAAGCACTGAAAAGTATAAAAATATTCTAGCTGAATGAAAGTCAGAAGTTATTTTGAATTTATTAAATTAACTTGAGATGATGGAGTTGAATCAAATCTTTTTGAAATGTATTTTTTTAAATTTTTGATAACTTTGCAAAAAAAAATTCTTTCGAAAAATGTTTCTGTCTGAAAAAATAAATCTTTGATTTCCTCTTATGCCTGATAATATTTTCATTTGTTTAAAGAAATATGTGTACTTCACATAGATTAGTTAACAATTGAAAGTGTCAACTTTCGCCTCTTTTCAGAAATTACTTTAGAGAATGTAGGTGGTGTTGAATAAAATATGAGTGATACCTGTTAATTTCATGTTTGCTACATATTATTGAATTTTGCATAAAACTATCTATTATCGCTGGTTGTTGATTTTTTTCAATATTGAGGATTTTTTTTCTAGAGTTGGATTAAGATGAAAATGGTTAAAAATAAAGAAAATAATGGGATGAAGGATTTTCATTTCGGTTTAAAATAAAAGCAAAATATGTTTTTTATTTTAAAGAATAATTTTTTAAGAAAATACAGGACAAAAACTCGAACAATATATAATAATAGCTTTGTTTAAAATTTTAATCAAAGCAAAAATACAAAACTATGAGAGAAAAAGCTATTTCTCTTAGGTGGCGAGAGTATTATCAAAGCTCGTAAAAATTTCCTGAAATATAATGCTGTCACTGATTTTGATTCTCCTTATTCGAGAGTATAATGTTTTCACTTATAGCGGTCTGGAAGTTTGTACATTTGTGTGTTCTGGATGATATTACACTAGTTTATTATTTTAGTTAATCAATTAATTTAATGAAACCTTGATTCCATACACACTGCCTCACATGGATGAGAATTTGAGAAAAAAATTGATTGAAGATTCCGCAATATTTATAATGCCAAATTAAAGGGTAAAAAGTAGAAAATATATAACATAATAAATAATTTTTAATTTTTATCACATTAATAAAAGTGTTGCTCTAAAAAATCTGTCTAATAAAAACTTAGTAGAATATCTCCCTTAAAGTCTTTTACACTGACAACTGCGTAATTGGTATTAATAATAGAAAAAAAAATTAAATGAAATTATCATCATTATTTGCTTCTTTATAGTGTCCGGATTTACATTTTTATTTAACTGTGTTATTTACACAATCAAAACCTTGTTCAAACATTCACTTTATTTTTTCTATCGGATTAACAGTATTTTTCGTTAAATTCAAGTTTTTTTGCATTATAATGTGTTAATACATGAAATTATTATTCTGTGAGATTAATATCTTGCCGCATTTTCTCCTCTAAATGTTTGAATTTAATCTTATGTTTTTTCACTTACTGCCCAGATTTATTCTGTTAAAAATTTCCACAAAACAAATATAAAATACTTTGACACCTTTTATTAGAAAATATTTGCTTTTCATTTATGTTTTCGAACGTTCGTCTCTTTTTCCCCCGTTCAAATGCTCTTTACAGACGGCAAATTTTACTAATTAACGAACAGCTGTATATGTTTTAGAAATTATTTTTCCCAGTTTTTATAAATACACTTCTTTCCATTGTATTATTTATATATATGCATAGTTATTTCTTTTTTATACTTTAAGCTAATGATTTCTATTTTTATAGGTTGCGAACGATGTTTTTCCATTTCAGTCGTTTTTCAGAAGATGTGTGAAAAATCTTTTGTAGTATTTGTTACGTAACTTTCCTACAATTATTAAAGGATTTTATTCTGCAATTGAAATAAAAAAGTGATATGTTTTTATGAGGAAAACTTTCCTATTATATGCTTTTTACCAATTTTTTTATAAGAAACAAATTACAGAATGTGAATTCAAATAACTATTGTTAATTCCAGCAACCTCTGGTTGCTCTCTCAACTTTTCTGGTTTGTTTACTTACATTCAAAATCTTGACTTGTCTGCTTGTATATTGAACTTCCGCTTTGAAGATTCCATTGACTTAGCATTACACCTGAATTACTTAGTACAGGCACTTGAATGTAAACAAACAAAGCAAAAAATTCGTCCATATGTTGAGCATAACATGCCAAATTTTACAAACGAAGAAAAAATAATATTTAATCGTTAAAGGAACTGAACTTCCACTTTTCGTTCAGAAAATGTATGTCGCTACAAAGACAGAACTATTCGAAATTAACATTTTAAGCATCCAGTGTTAATTTACCAAGAAAAATTAGTAGAAATTACTTTTACAAACAAATTATGGCAATAATATTTGAAGTTACTGCTATATATAATGAAATACACGCATACGAAGAACATATATATCATGTGAACTGCAAAAATAGCTTAAAATAAACTTATATGGCGTAATTAAGAACTTTTCAGAATACAAGATTATAAACATTATCCAAACTAAGCAAAGAAATCAATTTTATTTCTGTGACAGCTGTTTCACGTGTTCTGGTAATGTTATCTTTAAAAAAATAATTGTTTGTTTCTCATTAAGGTTGAAAGCATCATTTCTCTAAAGAAACTCATTTTCCTCCTGATTTTTTCCCTCACAGAACTGTCCATTCCAGCTTTAAAGCTGAAACAAAACTCTCTTAATTAGAAGATTTTTAAAGCATCATCTCGTGGAGATTTTGATGTTAAACAAATGAACTCGCATAAAACTAAAACATTTGCTACAAATTCCTCAATTTTATAATTTGATAAAATCAAAATTTATGATTAAGAATCTTCATCATTAATTATGGATTAATTTACTGAGTTAAGCAATTATTTAAGACGCAAATGCAAACTCTAAGATTAATTATTTTACTGGTAAGAATTTGTCGAAATTCTATCGAAATATTTAGAAATAAAATCTCGGAGCAAATACTTTCAGAAATTTTTTTAGAACAATCTTTCTTTGAATTGAATTTAGAGAGTCAATATTCAGGTTAGAAAATATACTTTGATAAAAGAATGTGGTTGTGTTTATCAAAATATATTCACTCATTCTTTCACAAATGTACACTTTGCATTAAATATGACAGACATAAGAAATAGGAATTCAAAAGCATTTAAGTTTTTAAAACTTCAATTTTGGAGAATAAATTAACATTAAGACATTCCAAATCTATAAATAAGCCAGACATAGAAGAACAAAAAGGAAGGTTTGATAAAAGACAAAGCTATGACAATTTGTTATGAAAACTTTCAGTGCGTTTATTGGTGAAAAATCTTTAAAATTAATTCGAAGAACTGTGGCTTACTTAAAAATAGTTTTCTTCGAAATTTACCAGATTTTCTAGAATGTTCCAGTTCTCCAGTTCTAAGAATGTCTAAGCTACTACAACACATTTTGGAATATATTAATGCCTCTTCAAAACCACGTAAATAGGTAAAATGCATTTTGTATGCTATATTTAAGCAATATATATATATATATAAAATGTATAAATTTATAAATTATATATATAAATATTTAGCATATATCAACGAACACACAGTAGTTGAGTTTCGTGCGTAAAGCTTTTCAGTTTAGACTAGTAGCTATGAAAATGCCAGCATAGTCAGTCTCGGCTTCGAGGCAGGAGGATCATGGGTTTGAGACCTAGTTCCAGTATAGATCTTTTATGTCGGCTTGATAAACATTAAATGTGCTGTCTTGGGCTGACCGCCTCTTTATATAACTACGATTCTCATTAAAAAAATAACCAAACTAAAATTCCCTTTAGCAGCTTAAAAACAGGACGGTAGATGACAAATCAAAAGTGCACCTCATTTGAGGACACCGAAATTTTATAAGGGAGAGAAATACCATATGAAAAGGGAAAAAATTAATTAATTCTAACAAAATAAAAATAATGCATTTTAGTGTTCCAAAAATAGCTGGAAATGCTATGAAATTTAGTTATTGTGAACATTTTTAACTCGAATTCTTCGGTTATTTGAATTTCTCTCTGGTCCATTGAATTTCCTATTATTATAATGGTAAGATAACTAATAATTCGTAATTATTTTAATCAATTCGAAGTTAAAATAAAAAATTGTATAAAGTTGTTTCATTTCTGAATTATTTTTGTATTAAAATACTCCGTACCTTGTATTCTTAGTGATCGGAACTTATTTTTTAAATTAAGAACCTTAATAACTCGAGAAGTTTAATGCTGTACAATGCATATAGTCAAAAATCAAACATTTTATCACGTTTTTAAAAAAGATTTTTGGGTGTGTTATACGTGAAAATCAGGGTTTATTTTGAAGTTCATAATTGCTGCATTCAAAGTCATGTATTTCTTTTTATTGAAATTATTATTTTTAAATTAATGAGAATTTAACTATAATTATTTTTTATTAAAACAACATGTTATTTATTAATAACACATTGCTTATCAAAACTATTTAATTAAAAAGTTATTACTGCCATTTTTAGCTTGAAATATCGTTTCCTCTTGCTGTACTCATTTTTAGAGCAAATTTTTCTTAGTTTGAATTTTAGGATAAATCGAATTTTTATTGTGGTCAAGTTCTAGCATATTTTTAAAAAAATGCTATTTTGAATATTTGTTTTTTATAACTTTTCTATATTTAAAGTACAAAAGTTCTTCCAAAACTTCGAACGAAAAAAAATACCTTGGGGTATGGTTCAAATAAAAAAAATATTTCGAAAGTTGCGTCTTAAATATTAAAAAATTCAGAACCGATGGTTTAGACCTATCGAGAATAACAAATATATTCAATCTACTCCATACTATCAATAATATATTCTGTGAAAGTTTAAGCGGCTACTCTGTATTTCGCATTCTCAGAACCAAGAGTCGCTTACTTCAAGCGTCTCTTCCACCGTATTGTTTGAAACAAACATCAGCTCGATGTGAAGAGACACTTTAAAATTTAGCTTGAGTTCCCCTACGTGCAGCGTACCAAAATAAAACAAAATTTACGACGCTCTTAAGCTCTGCCCCAGTCTGAAGTACGTGACTTCCATTACAACTTCAGCAAACACCTTTATCTTCGTCGCTGCTTCGCTTTTAGCTTTCAATTGTGACTTTAATTTATACTTTAGTAAAAAGTAAACTATGTGCGTGATCATAAACAACGGATTACATACATTTCCTAATCTGGAGGAACGCCTTTCTCACGACATATTTGACAAAAGTAGTTACAGTGATTTGTATATATCACGTCCCTCTACCGACAGTTCACGAAATGGCTGCAGATTCAACTATAATTCGTACGCAAGCCAAGGTGTTGAAATTATTACGGTGAAAATAAAATTTACAATTTTCCTTCTACTTCCGTTTATTTCGAACTTTCATAACTTTCTTGGGATTCATTATAGATATTCTTGTTCGTAAGAGACATTAAGGGAATTTATGAATTTGGTTTCTATACATGGCTTCTTTTTATCACAGTGAAGCACTATCGTGAGTACGCGATGACATCTATTTGCAGTTTCACAACTTGAAAAACCAGTATAGAAGGAAGAATAACTGCTTGAAATTTCTTTAGATCAGAGTACGATGCAATATTTCCTTTCCAACATTATGTTTTAATGTGGATCCACAATTATAAAAACTATTGAATTCGTAAATTTTTATCGAATATTTATCCATTTAAATCTTAATGTTAAGTTCAGAGATTATAAAATGATAATATTGAATTTCGTTATTATTTTAACAAAAATGGTTAAAATTCGGTAGAGACCAATAGCGAGCCATCATATGCATTTCTCAACTATAAGAAACGGTTCACAAATAAAACAAATAAATGAATTAAATGGCACAAGCGTTAAATTAATTATATGAACCCTATACTGAAAAACCGATTTTCCAAGTTTCAAGCAGAACTGTTGAATTCGTAGCAAGTAACCATTACAAAATAGTTTTTGTTCAAAATTCCATCATTAATAAAATCTCGGGCCATTAAAAAGTTGCAAAGAAATCTGAGAATTTTCTAAACTGATGTTTGCTGAAACTAAATGGAGCCAAATAACATCATGGAACCATATATTATTCACTCCTAATACATATATATGCACTCCTAATACAACAAAAGGTTTAAAATAATTACAAACCTTCTAAATTAATTGCTTCCTTTAGAATCATTTTTCATTTCCTTTCTGATTGAAACCTCAACCTCCGATCGAATATTTCTTTCCCTGATACAGAATAGAAAAAACAAGGTCAGAGAGATCAATTCTCGTTTCTTAACAATGATTCCAATAACCGCTTTAACGTGATGTGACCAATAAGCGTGACCATTAGCAACATGATTCAAGAGCTTCCTATCAGCCCAGTGCCCTTCCCTTCAAACAACTGACAGAAACGTAAGAAGAATCCTTAAACATTACATCAGCTGAAACCGCATGGGGTCCAACTATTTCCAAACCACAAGTTCACGCAGATTCAACTAATCAGTCTTACCACAACAGGGGCGCTGAAATTATTACGGACATTATTAAATTTATAATCTTTCTTCCTGTCATTTTTCATCCCCCAAGGTTTCTTTCCGATCGGGAACCGCAATTGGTTGGTCGACTTTTGCCCAAGAAAGAAGCGAGGTCTAGTCATTAATTTTCATTTTCACTCACTCTCTTGGTCTCTGTCGGTGTTACTTTTTATATCAACTAAATGCCCAGAAGCGTCTTCCAGAGAATCCGATGCGGTATTCTTGTCACGTTGGTAAAACTTTTGCGAACGGGAATCCTCTTTTTCTTAATTCGCGGCTTGATCGTGAGTCACGTTTAGGATTCTTTATCCCAATGTGCAGAATTACAGGTGAGAATTTCCGGGCCGGCTAACGGGCTACTGAATGGGCTAATGACGTTCCGAGTGTTTAGTGAGCTGTCTTTTTTCCGTACAATCAGCAATCCTTACTGTAATTATTTTTCAGTGGAGGAAATTCTTGATGGGCAATAATGGTATTTGCTCTTAGAACACGAGAAATTTACTTAAATATTGTTCTGTTTGACTTGATACGCCGAAACTTAATGGGGATATTTTAATTTTCGCACTAGTTACTAACAAAACTGAATA
>BGPR01000003.1:4993410-5038480 GCA_013235015.1 Araneus ventricosus | reverse complement strand
CACATGCATATTCAAGTTTGTCACTAGATTTTGATTTCTCAGTTTATAAAGTGTTCATAATCTTTAACGGTTGCATAAATGGCAGTTTCAGAAAAAGAGCAAATTTGCTTTGAACAGAAACTTTGTAACAGTAACAACACTACACAGCATAATAAGATTATCTTATACGCACTAAAATAAGATTATTATACATCTTCCAAGCGCTTCGCCCGATTATGGCTCACCATTTCTCAATTAAGCAAAAATCTGAATGTCCCAAATGCTTAAAATTGAAACAAATACTCTCACTGCCGTTCTTAGTTTGTCATTTTCTGTACACGAAAGAAAGTAAGGAACACGCCCACTCGCAATGTACACAACACATTTCATTAGTCCACATGCAATATACGAAAATAAGGCAAAAATTAAATTAGCCGGTGTAATTTTTAGACGTCTTCCAGAGAACAGCCCCCTCGCATTAATGTAATAGGCCGAGTAAAGATCTAATGAATTCTCTCACTTAAACGGAGCTTTAATTATGGTTTAACGCACACATCGTTCCAGAACTCCTTCCAAAACGCAGCAGCTTTATTCATAACAGTGTATGAAATAATAAGATTTCATGCTTTACAGAGCACGAAAGGCTCTTAATGAAGGCATTACGCCTTTCAGAACAAGTACCGTGTATTTCTACTCGACTAAGAGCAAGATGAGAAATTTTAACATTGATTCGATTTGCCCAGCATCCTTGGAAAGAAGCCTTTCATAACAGGCTTCGACACCTTTTGTGCTGTGCTGTTCATTTTTTGAATAGGATACCTTAAATATCTCGTTAGCTTTAAACGCCCTGTTGTTTTTATAAAGTAATGCACTGTTATCCATAGAAGGTTCTGCTGATATTTTGGTGTCTTTTATTTACACGGATTTCCGTTACGCTTCAGCATTGACATGGGTCGATTTGTTGAGTAACTTTATATTTACGCTAGGAGTTTTGAATTTCCTTTCAAATGTTGAATTAAGCTGAAACCAGTGTTGGGCAGACTAAGGTTACCCAGCCAGGAAACTTTGAGTAATTGATGGCCGTACCAGACTTTATAAGGGATTTTACGGGAAAGTCAGCTCACACCATCTCTCCATACGAGATCCAGACAGCCTCCCGAGCATCAGACATGACATGACGAGCGAACGACCACCAGACGATACGTATAATGCAAAATGCTTCATTAATTTTAAATCTCTCCTTTCTTTTTGCTTTCAGATGTAGTTTGATAGATATGTATGTTTGAATGATTGAATGGATGATGAAAGAATGCATGAATTAGATATATAAGGTGAATAATCAAATATCCTCGTTCAGATTTTCCATCCCGTGTTTGTAATGTTTAAATCTAGGTCTATACCAATCCTTTTTTTTAGTCAGGCCCATTGGTAAAATTAATCAGTATCTGAGATTGAGGACTATTGAGTCCAAGCGCTCTGTGTAAACAAATTCATCCCTGAGACCCTCTGAGTGTTTTTATCCAACTATCCGCAAATTTTAAAATAATGGTATAGTAATTTTATATTATATTATAGCCAGCACATCTTAGTTTGAACCAAATTATGCAATTACAACTTCGTACGTCGCATTCCTATTGGAAAACGAGTTTAGTTTGAATGTCTGATAGATACAGGACCACCTTAATCGCATTCCTATTACGGGGTTTTCGAAATAATGGATTTTCAGTCGTTTTTGAGTTATATTTAAAATTATGTTGGCCTCTGAGATTTTTTTCCAGCTTGTAAAATGGCTTCCATATTCCGGAACTAAACCAAAGAATTTAACATTTGCTCAGTTGCCTTGGAAACTAGCCTCTCATAACCGGCATTGGTGTTGTGCTGTTCTATATTGTAATTAGATGACAATAGAAACTTACTTAAAAATCTCATTACCTGTAAACCTCCTGCTGTTTCTATTATGCTAATTTGCTGTTGTTTAGTGAAGGTTTTGCCACAAAACTCTTCAAACATTACCCATCAAAATTGACGAGATTCAGTTACTTTTCATTTACACTAAGATTTTTCTATTTCTCTTCAAATGTTAAATTGATTCAAGACCTGTCAGAAAAAAAATACTGATTCGATTTCCCCAGTTACTTTGGGTAAAATACTTTGAAAACAGACTCTGGTACAATTTGTATGAGTATATGAGACTTCCAGATCTGCAGATTCCGTTATAATTATTTTAGAATCTTGCCCTTTCGTTTTTTAAAACATTTCCTTCTTTTTTCTATCTTCAGAGTTAAATAATCAAATAAAATGAAAAAAAAGAACAAAATACTAAGGATTGGGCTGCGATAAAAACAGCAGAGAAGGACATCAAAAGCCGTTGAATGCGAGTGGCATATTGACGCATTAAAGGATGAAAAGTGAAATTTGTGCTTGAGGATTCCCTGTCAATGCAGAAGAAGTTTAGCACTTTACCGATTGATATTCTTTTTAAACTCTTTTACTTAACCTGAGATGTTCCATGCTTGATTAGATGGGATTTTGTAATCAATTTTTCAATCATTTTCTGATGTACTAGAATTCTGAAACTTTGCAAAAATATTTGTTCCCGATCACAGTGTTCGAATCCCAGAAAATATCGCTTTGTAAATTTAAAAAGTTCGAATTCTGCCGTCGCGTAGATCAGAAAAGAAAATCGCCACTGTCTCTGGCTTATTATTTGGTAAATTAATATCCAAAGAAAATAGAAAAAATAAACATAAAAACTTAAAAAACGCGTTTATCAATCTATAAAAAGCAAAATGTTTTATATAAAATCTAAAGGTTAAAACGAAAATCCTTGAAAGCATGAGGCGTAGAAACAATAGAGGAAGGATATAAAACTTCAATGAATATCATAAGAAACAACAAATTTCTAAGCTTATATTGTTTAGCAACGGATTCCGAAACCCTCCCCGTTTTTTCGCATGCGCCAGTCGTAGTTGTTTTCATCAAAATAGGGTAAAATTTAAGGGGAGATTTTTACATTTTACTTAGCGTGATCTAAGAAAAGAACTCCGGAAATGCCCTCATCTGATTCATTGCCTCACACCCCTTTCCGGTGTAAAATCGTTCAAAAGTACTAGTCTCGGGGTATTAAAACGAACAATAGCATTTCTATCCTCACTCAATTTCGATTTTTGTTTTGACCTCCAAAGTTTTGATAAAAAAATTATTTTTCCTTCTTAATGTACTGATAAAACCGTTTCGTTGTTATTCTTTTTATTTTTATTATTCCTTCTCTTTTGATTTGCTTAGCTTTAAATTGTTTTTTAACCATTCCGATTAATTATTTTTGTTCTTTAGCCATTCCATTGTCCCGAAAAAATTTCATGAAATATATTAGAACAATAAATGTGCAAAATAACAGTGTAATTCTAAAAAACTAACTTCATGGTACGACGGGTGCAAATTGCCTCTTCATTCGAGAGATTTCCCGTCAAATTTGACATGTTTAAAAGGATATATATGCGAGAGAAATGTGTAACATTGATTGAAAGCAAATAAAATAAACATATGTCTTAGTTGAATATTATATACATATTTCTTTATTCAAAAAACCTCTTGGTCTAAAAATAATCTAGAAAAACTAGTAGATATGATCTAGATAGATAGAAAATCCAGTTTCAAAACAAAGCACTTCTCTGCTTGTCAACGTTTCCAAAAAATATTATCAAATTATATCATCACGATTGCAATAAATAATGAGATGCATCGTAGCGTCCAAACTATATCACGCGCGATATACCACTGACATAATTTACTACTTTCTATTGAAAAACGGAAATTAATTTGAAATAAAGGATTAATACAATTTAAAATTTCTCGGGAACTGCTGATCATAGCGAGGAAAAATTTTATATCAAATTTTATTTCACTAGTTTAGAGCTCTTAAATTTCAAATTAGAACGTCAATTACTCTTTTAAATTTAAAATTACTGAAATTTAGGTTCTCTAACAATGAAATAATGCTGTTTAACGTCTCGCAGTGCTATGGCGCGAGTTTTATTGTTGGTGACGTTAGAGTGTTACCCAGAGACAGATCTGGGCTATTATATTAGTAATACTTCTTTGTTTTCTTTGATAAAAATTACGCGGAATCACTTTTCACTTACAACATATTCTAAAAGGATAAACCTATGAATAGAAGTTTATTGTTTATGACGTCAGCTATTAAATGCTTTCAAAATCTTTCAATTACGCATTGTTATTTGCATTGTTTGTTTTCACACATAGAGCTAATGACACTTTCGCTAAATTAGAAGGACTTTGCTTTCCTTCAGAATTAATTGTTTAACTATTGACAAAACGTTGCAAACATAATGCTTTTGTGATGATTCGTAAAAAGCTTTAGATCCTTACATAATAATTTGATCATATTTATAGACATCAAAATGCATAAACACAATCAAAACGATATTAAACGAATATTAACGTTCCTACACAAATTTCGAATTCTGAATAGTAATAAAGTATTCTACATCGAAATAGAATTAAAACCGTTGTAGCATTTCTTTTACTTTAGCGCAAAGAATTAAATATTTGTCTCTTAGATAAAAAATGGTGTTTTTTCAACTACAGATACATTATTTATTCCTTTTCATGCCGTTAATATCACCACAGATCCGTTAATAGATTTTTAAAAGTGAAATTTAGTGGAATTTTTAGCCAGTAATGACAAGATAGTTATAACAATGATATAGTTTTACTGAAATGCACTTAGTTTCAAAAAATGTCTTACCGCATATTTGATACTTGAAGAACAACTCACAGTTGTACTTGACGCAAAAAACAATCCATTTCATTTTTTTATTTCTTTATGCAGTAAATAATTGATTTTCAAACCTAAAAGTAGTTTCTAACGACTGTCTTGCATTTTTATTAATAATGATAAATAAATGAAAATATAAGTATATTAACCCTCTGATTCCTAAGACCATTGGAATAGAGGGACCTCAAAATACGGGAACGTCCGAGTTCCTCTTTCAAATATAAGGGAAATTCCCCTCCCCTTCTCAGAAACCACAATGACAACTGGCACTGTCCGAATTCTAAGAAAACCCTCCTTTCCCCCGGCCCATCTTGGCGAGCCGCTCTAACGAAGAAAGTGCACGCAGCGGGTGAGAAATCAATCACACTTGACGAAAGGGGCGTTATATATTTGGGCGTTTCGGACGGTCAACGTCTTTTGCTTGAAGAGACGTTTGGGACGTTCCCGTATTGATAGAGTTAAAAAGATAAATTAATGAAAAAAGGGTTATTAATTTTGCTTTTATAACAAAGGAACTGCACATTGGCCTGATGGAAGAGACAGCATGCTCCAAACTCTATTTCAACACAGATCCGTCGTTTATATTGGCCTGGTGCATGTTAAATTAGAATATTCCTCATGTCGGTATGAATCGAAAATTAGGAGCACGAGGTACCGTCTTGGGTGTAGTCCTGTTCACGTTTATAACACAAAGTACGTCCCAAATTCGTCTTCATGATATTTCAAACCGGACTTCAATCTAATAAAATTAAATTATTTGAACTTCCATAGTTCCACATATGTTTTATAGTCTCTTGCATTGTTTGCACATTTTTCAGAATAATTTTAAAAAATAGTTTGAAATTCAAGATAAAAGTAGTACTTTTGAATTCTAATTAGCATATATTGTGTGTTAATTCTTATTAGCATACATTAATTTTAAAAAGAAAAAAATTAACGCGACCGCTGTCAAGCATTTCATTAATACTCATTCAATATGTAGACATATAACATTTATCAAATCACAAATACTAATGTCGAGAAAATGAATTTTCTTATTTTTCCTGTACCATTTTTTTACAAAATAAAAGAGAAGTTCCTTGTTGATGTAAAATTCATTAAAAATGTTTTTCAATCTGTTTTCTTACGCCCCTGAAAAATGCGTCATTTAAATTACTGGACTTATTTCACTATGCTTTTAATTCATCTTTTCTTTCTCTGAATTTCAGTGTATTAGTTTGTAATTTGTTATTTCGTGAACAGCAGCTGCCTTTTACACCAGACGAGTTTAAAAAATTCCTTAAATAAATTTATCATAATGACCATGATTTAGGTCAACATCTCAAAAACATTAAAAAATTAATCAAGTGAAAATATTTACCATAAAAGTTTTTCTTAACTATCGGTTATTTTTATAGTTTTTGCTCCTTCAGCAATTTATTTTTTAACTTTGACCAAAGAAAATGAAGAAGATAGTAAACAGTATTCTTTTCAGAAAAAATGGTACCAAATAAATACTTTTTTTAGAAATATTTTTTGAAACTTTTTACGGAAAAATTATTTCCTGTAATTAAAATTGATGATCATTTTTAATTGTTTTCATTTAGCGATAAACAACAAGTCTGAAGATGTTTAGTGTGAAGTTTATTCCGTTGCTTTTATGGGATCTTGTATTTTGTTAGAACTTAGTTTGTTTACTTTATACTAAGAACTTTATACTAAATATGCTTGGACATAATCCACTTATACTTGATTTTTTTTACCAAAATTTGGAATTACGCTAAACAAAAGATGAGACATTTCACGGCACGTTGTAGATTTTTAATTTAAGCGAAAATGTTCCAGGATTTTTAAGGTTCACGAAAAGGTATCAAATGCTTCGCTTTTGGAAATATTAATTTAATAAATACTATGTATGTAAGAAAAATGGTTGAAACTAATTAATAAGCATGCTTTGACTTTTATGCTTTAAGATTACAACCAAGAAATGTAATAATTATTTATTAAAAAAAGTTAATGCAATTCTTTCACAGTTTGAACAAATAAGTATAGACCTGTTTAATGAAATTTTGATTAAAAATAGAAATAACATATCTTTTAACACTAAACTTATTTTTTAAAAAAATATCTTTATCACGTTTCGGCGTTAATCAGTGTATCAAAGAATCTGTACATTAGGCGACATGTTGCTGATAATTCCAGCTATAACTAAGATTTTTTTTATTTCAATAATATTTAAATTTTACACTTCCTACGGGTTTGCACACAACAAAATGTTAATTTTTTAGCATTAGTTCCCTAATTTTACTAGTGGTTTCTGTAAAATCCAAATATGCTTCTTTAATGTTTGGTTTTGGTCCGGATTTTCATCCGGAAAACTGCGATAGTTTCATTATATAATAAAATAAAATCCTGCCGGTTAGCCATAAGGCCGAGGTGGATTCCATTTGTTGGAGAATGAAGTTCCATTTCTTTTTCTTATATGAAAAAGCAAATTTCACCCCCTCCGCCATTTCCTCCTCTACTTTCATAAGTATGAAATATATGCTAATGAAAGAGGGTGAAAGAGAATGCAACTGATGACATTTTTCCAACGAGGTGTTGTATGCATAGGTTAAAAAGCAATCTGTACCCGTAATGTCTGAACAATTACAGCTATTTAAAAACTTTTAGAACAATAATAGTTTATAATTGTGCTTATAATTTCGCAATTCGCTTAATTTGAATTATCTTTCTATCTTCAATCGTAAGAGAATTATGGGGAAATGAAAATTTTAATCCTCCCACCATTTCCACCCCCTTTATGCTGCATGATTCATCTACAAACTCGGCCATATAACTTTCAAACGAAGGGTGGTTCTGGATTCTAGGGACAATTATCAGAGGACACACGCAAAACTTTTCACGAAGTTGTGTCATAAGACCCATTGCAACAAGTAGTCCTTCTATGAGGAATTTACCTAATATAAAAAACGAATTAGGCAAGCATAGATATTTATAATAATCGTGCGTCATGTATTTGTTAATTAATCAGTAAAATGAATTAATAATAAAAAAATCAGAAAACTTTTTATTTTTTATTTTGTATATCATCAGTGCATAAAAATTTTCAAACAAGTTCTTAAAAATATCATTATAGATATAAAAAAAAGTTCTAAAATGAGTAAAATTATTCTTAGCAACATGAAAAAGCACTTTCTGGATATGAGATCTAATATTTAAATGTTATCATATCATGCAAAATTTTCACATGTTTTTGGTACTATTTATTCTCGGCAATAATCATTATTTTATACAAAATCCAAGGCTCATTTTAAACAGACACTTTAAAATTATGACAGTAATTTAGAAAATCACACAAAGATAATTGGAATATGTAAATAACTTAATTCAAAGTGAATTAGAAAATAACTGAGCGGTTATAAAAATCATAAATAAAACTTTTGTATGTAATGTTCAAAAAAACTTTTACTCGGCTTATAAGCACATGGAGGAGATTTATATCAATGATTGAAGTTTCCGGTGGACCCTTAAATAAAAAAAAAGCATGTAGGAACAGAACGGTTAGTCTGCACGAATATGCTAATTAGTTTTGAAAAACGGCATGGAGGAAATTTGAGATATATGAAGGCCTTACAGATGGTATCGACAACTGTTTCAGTGCATGGTCGACTTATGCTGGGGATTGGAATCTGTTCTTGTCTCGTCTAACTCGCGAATCGAATTACTGAATTTTGATATTTAATTTTGTAACTTACTCAAAGCAGTCATTAATTCAGAAGGCAAATCGCTTGGGCATACTTAAATATGTCATATGTCCTTAACGGTCGTACGTGGATAATTAACAATAAATATCCTAAATAGGATGTGTTATCTAATAAGGACATTAAAATAAATTCGTTGCTCAAGGCGATGCAAGTACAACAAATGCAGTGGGACAATATAAGCTTAATCTTTTCCACACAGACTGTGCAAAAGCTGCATAAATAGAATGTATTCCTCTGCTTACGAGCGGTACGGATGCATGCTACATGTCTAAACAACAGAAATTCCATCCCTACCTCTTGACTAATGCATCTCTTCTCCAACCATTCTGTGGACAGTTTTCTTCTCCTATACTATTGTATAACCTAGTTTGAGTTGTATAGATTTATTGGCAATGAGGGAGAAAGTAACAAATAACCCAAGTAATCGACAGTAAGGAAATACCATGGTCTCTTTCAATGGCTTAAAAGGCGGGGGTGAGGGGAGAAAAGGGGATCCTTGCAAAATGATCTTTTTAAATGTAATTTTTAGATTTCATCTCCCCATAATGTGAAGGGTAGGTAATAAGACCGATGTAGAAAAAGGGTTATGGAGAGTCAGCACAATTTTCTTCGCAAAGACGCAAATAACTAAAGATTGCGTAAAGGATATTTGAAATTTAACTACCAGATTTGAAATACCTATAAAAATGCAGCGCAAAAGTCCACTGCAGAAAAAGAGTCTTTTGCGAAGTCCGCTGTGTGCATGCGTATGCATGAAAGGAAACAACCATAAAACCTGAGATAAGACATTCATTTGTTTTAAAAGAGGATCTACAATTTTGCATCGGCTACGATATACACCAAGTGTGAGTAGAGCTTACCATTCAGGTTTGAAGAATCATCGATCTCGATTTTGAGATATTCGCCTTGTATATAATCCTGGTGCACTATATAACCTGATATCTATTTAATTTTCTTCATAAGTTCAATGGATTTCTTTCTGAGCGTTCATGGTGGTATAATAGCAGAGATTCGCTTTGGCATCAGATGAGCAGGGATTAGACACTCTATGTGTATGTAAAGGTAGGCTCACATTAAAACCATCGTTCGTCAAGAGGCCGCGGTAATCTTTAAAGAATGCTGCCGGCTGATTTGCCGCAATTTAACCACTGTTAATATTACTAGGTCTATTCCAATTTCATCTCTTGCAGTCTTAAAGGGGAGATGGATGGTAAACTCACTTAGAAAAGGCAGCGTGAAGCTCTACGAATGATTTAACTTCCATTTTTGTGCGTCTAGCTGCTTGTTAGTGTAGCATCTTTGTCTGGTTTTAACGTCACATCAGTAATAGAATGTATTATAGAAAATTGACGACACAATAGTATATTAATCACCTATTGTATTTTGTTGCACTGATGTGCCATAGCGGCATCTTGAATTTCGTACTTCATTCACATAACTTCATTAACATTCATTCATTTCATAAACAATATTTATTACGACATTGTATATTAGGGAATGGCTCACTGCAACCTATTAACTTTCTCACTTTTTCCATTAGATACTTCTTCGGTTTGAAAAAAAAACCTAACATGAGATATTAGAGCTTGTCATTGAACACTTTTACATAGGGCTGTTCGACAGACAAATATGTGAGGTTACCTTTAAATATACAGGGCATTAATATCGGCTAGATACCAAATTTGATATTATTTGGAATTTAAGTATAAAGTATAATTTTAATAAAGTATAATATTTAAGTAGTAGCAAGTATAGAATAATACAAAAAAATGTATTTAAAAATTAAATAATATAACACTGTAAATTTTACAAAACATACAAAAA
Source organism: Araneus ventricosus (assembly GCA_013235015.1). Taxonomy (NCBI): domain Eukaryota; kingdom Metazoa; phylum Arthropoda; class Arachnida; order Araneae; family Araneidae; genus Araneus; species Araneus ventricosus. The sequence goes on along the minus strand of BGPR01000003.1, from coordinate 5,028,133 downwards.
ATATTAAAACACATATGAAAAAAGCTCTTTCATGACCGTGAAATAATAATTTTTTATTTAATATGAGAAATAAGTAAGGGGTTTGTCCATATAATTTTCATCCTTGCAATTCTATAAGTAGATTTAAATCATTTTGATACAGAGTATATAAAGGGAAATTAGAAAATGTAAGCGCGGAATGAGACATTTATACTCAGGGATCTTCCAGTAAACAGTAATTTGACTAATTATTCAAACCAGATTTTCAGAAGAGACTCTGATTAATTCCTTCACATTTATAGGTTTCAGTCAAATTTCCTCACTAATGAGTGCTACAGAAATCCCATAATGCAACCTAAATAATCTATTTGATGTAAACTGTGTTAGGAGATATATTGATATGATATTCAAGGAATTTACAAATGTTTAATCTAAGCAAAGACTTTTGATTTTACTTTCTTGGATACGAAGAGAATATATTCTACTTCACAAAAAGTTCGATCTCGAAATTTGGACGAATTCCCACATTTTAGACCTCCCTGAGTCCGAAAAACATGTTCGTTGTGGTATCATTCTGCATATGAATATAAAATAGCAAAAACCTCGATGAATAAAATTTAGCACAGGGACTTTGCATTAAAACTTTAAATGTCCATCAAATTCTGGACGAAATTCGTCTATTGGAAGAAATGCGTCCTGTTCGCCCCTATACATGTGAATATAATTATTTAAAAATACAATTATAAACATAGTTAAAATTTGAAAATTACTTTTATTACTAAAAAAATAGATTTGTATAAAATTTCGGACAAAATCTGTCAAAGGATTCAATGTCTGTCGGTTTGCCAATTTTTGAGTTAGCGAACCATATAACTCAATACATAACATTCTAGATAAATAAGATTTTACATGTGGCTTTGCCACCAAAATTGAAGATCTTCATTGAATTTTGAACCCAATCGGGCAAAGGAAAGACGTCAAAACACATTCTTGATTTTCTTCGCTATACAATGACGCTAAACATAAAACGCTTGTTATTGTGCAAGTATACGAGAAAGTCTCGAGATTTAGTTTAGTTTAGTTAGTCTTATTAACATCCCGTTTTGAAGCAACACGAGGGCTATTTTGGGACGGACATCGTAATTTTGAATCTCGGTCCGATGACGAGGACGATACCTAAGCTGGCACCCAGCCCAATCTCCAAACTTTCGCACCACACCAACCGTAGGGCGGGATAGTCGAGAGAACTGTCTCACTGGTTTTTCATCTAAGGTCTTTAGCTGGAATGTAAATTATATAGATATTTCCTTTTCTTTAACATACAGATTACTATATTAGTAAAGATTATGAAGGATAAATTTCATTAAGTTTCATATAAACTAACTCTGTTATCGGAGTTGACTTAAATTAAATTAAGTTGTTATATGATATTTGCTGAGAACTATTTAGTTAAAATCGATGTCTACTACATCGAAGGGAGAGAGCAGTGCTAACAATGGCAAAATAGAATGTTATCAATTAAATAATTATTATCGCACGCGGAGATAACAAATGAGAACGAATAACAATATATAAAGTAAAATTTACTTTAAATATTCGCTTATAATTTCGATTAAGAATAATTCCGACTGTACTTAATTTTCAGAAATATAACCGTATTTAATATTTTCATTTTCATTTAGGAATGTCTCATATTGCGTTTTTAAGAATAAAGTTCAACGTAAGAATAGAGTAATCAATATTTCCAATACTACAAAAATTAAAATATCCTTCGGAAAAGTCACTAGCACTATGCACTCAAGTTTATAAGCTTTCCAGGTTCTCATAACTTCTTTTCATCAGAAGACATTGAGATTTATCAATGCCATCTTGATAAATTATTATAAAACACAATTATATAAAACAGATGCATCTAGCAAATTGAACTAATTTATACTGTGTGCAGAATTTATCGAATTATTTACGATTTGAAATTATCACGAGAATATTGTTGTATTCGCAAAGAAAATACTATTAAAACAAGATGAAATTCACGATAAGTTAATGAAAACATTAAAACAAAATAAATAATGAAAAGTGAATTATCTGTTTAGTTTTCCGTGAGTATTCGGATGCATTACTAACGAAAAGTTAAATCTTATACAGAAAATTTGTAAAATGGAAGTGAATCTCGAAATTGGAAGATTAAATTTGTTATTATCTTATCACATAAATACTTTAAAATTCAAATGCAGATTTTAAAGTAAGAAATTCGCATACATATAACTTTAATGGAAAAAAAACAACACGAACATGCTCAGAATATTTTTCGTATTTTCAGAGGTAAATTCGATGTACACGATTTTGTTTTACCGATAAAATCGCAATATGTTGTTGTCGTGAGTTCTTTGTACCTTTCCAATCATCTTCAACAAGACTAATATTAAGCTTTTAAAAGAACATTCGAAACCATTATAAACGAAAAGTATACTCTTACACATGCATTATTAAAATGGAAACGGCTTCCGCATCTGAAATGTGATGTTATCTCATCATATAAAAGGAATCATAAATTCAAATACAAATTTTAAAGAAAAAATTCATAACGTATTCATAGAAATAACTGGAATGATAAAGAACATGAACAGATTTAGAGCACAGCTTTGATTTTAGGAGACAAACGAAACATAACAGTCACGATTTGCTGATAAAGTCACAAACGCTCTGATAACGCTGATGGTTCGATTTCTTTAAAACACCCCCAACGAGCATTCTTCCCACACCGTTTCATATTGTATTCCGCAATTGTACAACCCATTTTTCAAGATCTTTATCTCTATTGAATGTTGTTGGGGTGACTTTGGGGAATGATTTCCACCCTTCCGCAGATTTATGTTGAAAGAGAAAACAGGGATTGCATATGGGAATTTAGTTGCTCACCGGAATGCTGACTTTGGAAACTTGGGCACGCAGTTTCCCAATTTTGGGAGAGATGTTTCTCTCTTGCGATTCAAGTATTCGTCTTGTGTTAAGATTTGAACAAGTGGTAAAAATATTGTTTGAAAGTCTAAAACACATTCCCATGCACGTCAACGATTTTTAGTTTTTGTTTTTGGATATGCTTTGTTTGATAATATACGTTACCCGTTAAAGCGCATAAATACCAACTACATTATCAAGTACTAACACATTTAAAAATAAATTTTAAAATACTAACACATTTCTACTTAGTACATTTTTCCTTTGATTTTATTTTCTCAATCCATTTGGTTTCATCAAATATACTTTTTGAATATAAAGGAATCCAATAAAATACAAAAAGATTGACTATCTATAATAGACCAATGCGATTCTAAGGTTCATCTTGTTACAGAAGATGAATAATTGATAAAAATATTATTTGAAAAGTTAAAACTTATTTCCAGACACTTTTAGATATTTTTTTTCCTAAATACATCTTATTTCATCTTATATATTCTGTTGATATTAGGGGATTCATTGAAATGCAAAATTACTAACCATCTATAATAGAACAATACTATTCGGATTCGTCTTGTCCAAGGGATGTTCCTTGTTAGTTACCCGTTAAAATATAAAAACACTAACCAGTAGAAATTGAGGGCATGAATGACCTTTATGAAATTTTGCCTATATGTTGAGAAACTAATTATCATTACCGAAGCTTGCGTTACCGCACTTTCTTGTGGTTACATAAAAATTGCGTCTCAATTATTTCCATACATTTTGGCAAGCGATGCTATTACAATATTGCATATGGAGTGCAATTCTCATCCTCGGAAAATGATTTGGTATTATCGTCAAGAACTGCATGTAAATAGCGAAAACAAGACCGCTATTTTATATGGAGAAAAAGTAAACGAATCGCGGGAGAAGAGAGAATTAATGTATAATTTTTGGTATTTAGCTGATGTGGTGATTTTAAGTTTCTGGCGCGCACTTCCTTAAAAGCGAAAGAATGCAAAATGAGAGAGCAGGAATTTGAAAAGTGGATTCGAAAATTCAAACTATGGAAAATAAATAAGAAAATATACGTTATGTTAATAGAATGCAAAGCATCACCTTTAAAATTAAGTAAGCGCAACTAACTGACATGACGGGTAATTTGATGCGAAATATTTAAAAAAATCAAACAGAATTGCATGAAGTCATAATTAAACTCATATGAAAAATAAGAAAAAAAAGATAAAGTAGTAAATTCCCGAAGTCTATACAGTAAATGAATGTGTGTTTTTTAAACTGAATTTTTTTACGAAATTGATGGTTTTTATGTTGCTTTTGGCCTATGCCATAAATAGAATTACAGCAACGGAATGCTGTTACTTTTACAGAATTGCTCTCTAGTTTCGTGAATTAAATTGAGCAATACTTAGACCATTATTACCCTCGAAGTACACAAGAACTCGAAGTACGATATTTCAAGTTGTATTTAGTACACAATTCTTTCTTCACTCAAGGGCATAATTTTTTTACGATTTATAAAATACTGTAAAATAACTACTGGAAAAATGCTGTAGTACAAATTCTTGCATGCAGTCAAATTTGGACGCATCGAATTACATTTTCAAAAGGATTAATTTTCCCGCGAATAATTTGAAAAATAATGATACTGGTATAATCCAATGTGCTATATATCAATACTTTCATAGAATATTTCTGAAAAATTTACATGCAACGAAGCTTTTAAAATATTAGTATTTCCAAAGACATTTTGTTATTTAAAAGAAATTTAAGTTGTTCACAAGCACGGATAACAGCTGCATATTAATCTGAAATTAATGGATTTTGTTTCATTACTTCAGAGAGGAATCAGCAACAAATGAAATAGAAGCACATGCGACATATTAACTTATTTATTAATATTTTACATGATTTTTAAAGTATGATTATTCCTCTCAAACATTTTTCATAATCATTAATTATGGTTCACTTACAAATCATACCAAATACCGATATGAAATCTAAAAAGAATGCATTGCAATTTTTCAGTTTGAATTCCATATAAATATATTACATCATATATTTAATAACTACAATTCTATAGATTTAAATTCCCTCAAATAAAATATCAATTATTCATATTCATAAAAGCTGCTAATACGATGAAACCTAACGGGACTGCGTGGATGAATTTAAATGCGAAGACATGCATTTATTTTTAGTTTAATTTGGCAGAAGTTCGCTTTTAAAGATTTTCGTCGATTCTTTATGCCCTATAGGCACTTGAACATGTCCCATTTGAATGATGCCATTATATACAAACACGTATAGAAAATGTCAGCGAAGCAAGAGAATTTGGTTGAATTCTGTACGTGTACAGAAATATTTATTCACCGTTAATGTCCAAATACACGAATTCTGGGTGGTTTAAAAGGAATCAAAGTATAGAATTATTAATACGACATTTTACCTAGCATATCTATAGTAAATACGTAATCGTTGCGGGTGTTGAACTAATTTTAACTTTATAGAAATATTTACTTTAATTCTTTAAATTTTTGCCAGAATTTGTCATTGACATATTTATTAAAAAAATAATGTGAGTTCAAAAGCAATGACTACAAGCAATATTGAGATCGTTTAAGAGATGCGGTGGCCTAATGGTAAGGTTTTGGCTTTGAGACAGGAGGCCTCCAAGCTCGATACCCGTTTCCACTGAATATCCGTCGTGTATTGGGCCTGTTGCCCGCTGCATCATACGCGGAAGCTTGGAGAGGGGGTGCCAGCTCAGGTGTCATCCTCATCATCTGACCGCAGCTCAAAATTATTGATACGTCCTAAAACAGCCTTCGTGTTGCTTACAAGTAGGGTGTCAATAGAACTAAACTAAACTGAAATGGTTTAAATCAAAAAATCCCAAAGAAATTTAAATTCGTTGAACTTTTATTGCACTTCAGAGCAGACCCACTCTAAAAATATTTCAGATAGAGGTTTATGAAGTATTTTATACACCAGTTGTTTTCATACTATGTAGCATGCCTCTTAAAAGTGACGGGAAAGAATAAGAGTTGGCATTGAAGTCATGACCGGGAAAGTCAAAAAAACATCGGGAAATCTTTTTATTGAAACCGAAGTAAGAAAAACGCTCATAATGAAACTAACTACAAAAAGCAACCTTCAAAAGTAGACAAAAAACAATTTTTATAAAATATTTTGTTATTAATTATTTGTGATTCAAAAAGAAGTGCTTACGTAAACAACCTGATGAATAATGCTTAATTGCTTACCGAAACAATGTAGAAGAACACACAGAAATCAAACCTGGTACAATAACATGATTTAACAAGTTTCTATCAACAAAAATATAACTCAAAAAATTAAGACCTGTAAGATGACCATCGTTTGAACTCATAAAAAGTTACAGAATCGGTTTCTTATTCGTTTTTAAAATTTTTATTAATTAATTAATGAGAAGCGGTAGCGGAAGCTCATAATTTAAATGTAATCTAGTCTAATATATTTTCATATTATTTGACGAATTTTTTATGAACAGATACCTGGATGAACGGATAAACTTGAAATTAAGTTTTTTATAACAAAGAAAGGTATTTGTCACAGCACAAAATTCAACTACTTACTTCAAGTGCACATTTTTCTTCAAAATAACAATAAAAGCAGTTTCTCAAACACTAGTCTGCTAATTAACAAAGTTGATATTTTCACCAATTCCTTAAATCTGAACAATTTAAAATTTTTATTAATTAATTAATAAGAAGCGGTAGCGGAAGCTCATAATTTAAATGTAATCTAGTCTAATATATTTTCATATTATTTGCCGAATTTTTTATGAACAAATACCTGGATGAACGGATAAACTTGAAATTAAGTTTTTTATAACGAAGAAAGGTATTTGTCACAGCACAAAATTCAACTACTTACTTCAAGTGCACATTTTTCTTCAAAATAACAATAAAAGCAGTTTCTCAAACACTAGTCTGCTAATTAACAAAGTTGATATTTTCACCAATTCCTTAAATCTGAACATTTATAAAAACCTTTCTCTTTAATCCAATTCTCATTCCACATGAAGTAGATGCAAAATATCATTTCTGAAGAAGTGTTTTCTGCCATTTTTTATTTTTAAATTCCTCTCAAAAATCTTTTCCTACCTTTTTGATCATTTTATCTCCTTAAAATGATGGAATAAGCAAAATAAAGTAAAGGCAAGAAACTGATTAATTCGATTTTTTTTTAATCTGTTAGGAGGAGCGCGAAGAAAAAGTCAACGAGTTTAAATTAATTTCCGAAACATCCGCTCAGGCAATAAATAACATCTTTGCATAATTTTATTCCTCAAATTTATTATTCGATGGAAAAGAATGGAAGTGAACTGATGTCGTGTTGGCGCCAGAATAAAAATGGCTTTAAATTTGTTTTGGAAAAATTATTCATAATACATCTTAAAAAAGATTTTGGATAAAAAATGAATGAGATTAAAGATCGCGTTCGCATTTATTATTCTACTATCAACACACTTTATTAAGAAAATATGCTAAAATGAAACGTGAAAGATGAAATTTCCGAAGGCAAATTTATACGATTTCAGATGTGCGAGAAACTTGTTACAATCGATAATATATCACAATTACTTATGCAATGTTGATTTATTAGATTTATTTCTGGATTGAGATAAAAATTTTGTGAAAATTCATTTACTGTCAGTTGCTTTAAACAATAAAATCTATTTATCTGTATTAATTTACGCAAAATTCATGCATTTCATCAATAGACAATAAGATAAAGTAAACCACAATGGTGTAAATAATATTGTTACTTGTGAATTGATTATCTTTAGCTGCGACAAAAATAATTACAGAATTTTTTACAGAATAAAATACGTATGTATTAAATTTCACATAAAAATTATATTAATGAGGAAATATGTAATTTTACATCATTTAGAAATAGAGAAAATGCATTATTTTTAAATGAGTAGCGGAGTATCCGTAAAATAAACTTATTAAATAAACTTTTTAAGATTAAATGTTGCACGAAAAATCAGGGAAAGTATCATTATATTGTTATGAATGAAATATATTGTTGTATGTAATACTTAGAAATCACGAAATGGGTCGTTTTCCATTACAGTAAAGAGAAAAGTCAATGAAAGAAGGAAACAATAAACCAAAAAAAAACCCAGCTAAAACTTAAAATGGCTATAATTTTTAAAGATTTATGAATAATTTTTATATTTTTTCTTCTCTATTAAAAATTTAATACTAATTCAATTTAAAATCCTGGTAGCAGAAATAATTTCCTTTAACGAGTTCCGCGCTTTAAGGAAATGAGAAACGGATGCCCTACGATTTTATGCTCTTATGTGAGATCATTCCTAGAATTTCAATGCGATTATTCATGTGTGTCTATTAAAAGACTTATCGGAAAAATCGAGAAACAGCATAAAAACTTTATATAGCTAAAACTTTTCGCAAAAATCCTTCTCTTTTCTTTCAAAGCCAACAAAAATGTTAAAAATCACGCGCATCACTTTGTACTTCAGAGAAAATTCATTCTATATTGCAATCTAAAAGAAATCAGTCCTAACAAGTCACAAAACGTAAGAAGATGAAATGTACATTTTCACTTCTGTTTCTTTTGATTGTCTCTGATTTAACAAAATCAGGAATTATTCAACGAATTTGGTGAAAGCTAATAATCTTAGAATGCAAGAAAATTTGAATTTTAATATTTGCTGTGCGTTGTAATTCTGTGAATCAGTGGGAAACGATAATCTTCATTTTTAAAGTTTAGAAACATCTTTATCCAACTCAAAATTTTGACTGCTGATTCATATGATCTTCCTATTGTTCTATATTATTAGGAAAACGACTGATGGGCTATTATTTATTTAAAAGTAAGATTAGAATGTTAAATTTTTTAAATATATATTTTTAGAAATATTTCCTTTTCTTCCATTTTTAAAATTTGAGCTAAATCATAATCAAAACTGGCACAAATAAATAATTTTAACGATATATTTTTTTAAAAATAAAGACTAGTTTAAAAATCTAAATACAATTATTGAATTGCTTGCTGAAAAGGACGAAATTACACATAATTTTTTTAATGTTCAATGTAAATAAAATATATCTTAACAAGAGAAGTATGAAGTTTTTATAATTACTATACACCTTAGTTCTTATAAGATGAAAAAAAAATGAGATCTATTGTATTTTGAAGTATGTTTAGCAGTTGTAAACTATTTTTTATTCAACTAATCAGGGTTTTCTTTTGCTATAAAATCGTTCTGAAATTACTTCCTATAATTAGCAATGAATTATTAGCATACTACTTGAAAATCAGTTGTAATGACTTGAACTAATTTCACAATAAAAGATAACGGAATCATTGAAATCTTTTTTGTTTACATACCAACTATGAAATAAACAGAATTTTTACTTTTTAAATAACCTATGATTTATTTATTTATACTTTTTTTGCTTTCAAAACCTTGTGATTATTGTTAAAATTTTGTATAAATGTAGTTTGACATTTGTATTTCTATTACTCCATTATAAGGTTAAAAAATGTGGTATAGTGAAAAATATGATTTTTTAAAGAAAATTTTCTATAGTAACATTCCTTTATGACATGAAAAAAACTTCGCACCAGCAGACATTTAAAAATATTATGAACAAAATGAACTTTTCAGTACTTTATTCAATTCTTACCTGTAGTCGTCGATGTAGACGAACAGAGAACAGGCTGCAGCAGTGCATATAGAATAAAACCTAATGATCCTAACAGGAGATGCATAATGTTTTTAAATAGAATATGTGGTTTCACTCGTTTTTCCCTATGTGCACTTATCAATCAATGTGTAGTTCCGCCGATGAGAAGAAACATTACGAAAAAGTTGCTACATCATCATCTCATCTCAAACAAATCAAGCAAAACAAATTTCAGATTTTTTCCAAAAGTTTACGGAGAAATCCTAATTTTACCGCCAAACTCAGAACTTCACGAACTGAGTTAAAGAAAACACTTCTAGCTAACGATTCACACCATATCCACGAAGTTTTTTCACATGGACTAACTGGATCGAAACACTATTTACGGAAGAAAATCCATGGACTTGATTATCCGCTGAGGATGAATCCCAGTCCGCCAGTTGGACCTCCTGCGATGCAGAACCTGAGAAAAAGAAATGCCAGTAGGTGAAAGTGGGCAAGACGGTGTTCCTTCTGGTCTTTGGGAAGCCGGTTGGGCATTCTAACTGTTTCGATCTCGAGCCAGCTGAGGCAGTGACTGGGGCAGTGGCGCCCTCTCTTTGGTGCCCGGAGTTGGTAGTCTCCGTTCGGTGGGAGGGTCTACGAACAGGGGGTCACAGTTGTTCTAACACCTGGTAGGTAAAATTTATTCTGGGGATAGAGGGATGAGCAGGCAGCGGGTTGTCTTCTTTCTGGATGTGGTTACGTTTGAAAAATTACTGTGGCTGTCCACGCATGATGATGAAGGTGATCGATATCATTTAAGCACGCCAAAAATCTTTGTTTATATCTTTTTGGGATATAAAAAGATATTAAAATTTTTTTCTCGTATTTAGGGATTATCAAATAAAAGAGATTCAGGAATTATTATTCGCCAAATGTCTATGGTTAATTATGAAATTTATCGATGCTGCTCAAACTCAAGAAGAAAAAATTCTTTTATTTTTTTTAATGGAAGAATTTTAGTTGATGGATTCGCTAGATATTTTCATGTAGTGGTCTGTAGCTCAAAATGGAAGGTTCCACATCTTATTATCCTTTAAATGTTTACAAAAAATCATGGAAGTGGTTACTTTTTTGGAATCAAGAAAAGACAATTACGAATTATTATTCAGAAATGAAATGATTGCGAGTAGCTTCCCCCACGACTGATTATTGAACTAGAAAGCACCGAATGATTTTTCATATAATATCTATGTTTGATGACGAAAGAAATCAACATTATTTAATTATGACACGATATTTTTTCGGTAATAGAAAGTTTTGCAGGATATACTGACGAATATTGCCTTTAACAAAAAATTACGTTTCGAGTAGAAAGCTTGAAACAATAGAAACAAATGTTGAAAAACAATGACGCTATGTGCGCTCTAGCAGTAAATATCGCAAATGGATTTATGAAGTTAACACAGGTAGATTAATCTAACGGTTGTCCAATATATTGTTCAACAAAAGTGATTAAGATTATTAAGAATTTTTTTATTATACTAATTTTACGAGCTGCTTCAGGTCATTGGTTTTGCATATAATTAATTATGATCGTTTTTGTTAACAGAAACTGAAATTTATCTGAAGGCAAATTTCGGAGTTTTAATCCGAATCTCATGACTGTTTTCGTCTTTTTGTTCGATTGGGTGAAAATTATTCTGGGGTTAGAGAAATGAGCAGAAGATAGTTTTTTCCTTCCTTTCTGGTTCCTTTTCAAAAATTGTTGTGGTTCTTTGAGGATGATAATGAAAATTATCGGCATTATTTAACCGCATCAAAAAAATTCACACTGCATTTTTTTCTAATTTTTCAGTTGAAAAGGGTTTCTAGTTATTTTTCGCGTCAGACCATTTATTCCATAAGAACAAAAAAATCTCCATGTGCTTCTTGATTATACTGTGGAAAAGATTTCTCTTTAATTTATTCTTGAATATAATGATGATTTTCGCATTAAGAGTATTTATGATGAAAAGTAATCAGATTTGAAATGGAATTTCTGCATTTCTATATAGTTTTCTTGTTACTTTCTCTTTTTCTGTGGATTTTCATAAATGCTTTTTATTTATTTAAGAATAATATATTCGAAATAAATAATTGAATGAGAAAATTCTTGTCTTTTTTTCTTATTATGCCACAGTTTCCGATGAAGAAAATTACATTCACAAACAAGTAAAACTGATACACGTAATACAAGAGCTAAAGTGTATTATAGCGAAATTCTGATTACATGTTCTGAATTTATTTTAAATGATGTAGTTAAATTATTTTACTAACATAAAATCATATAAACGGAATTACACTTAAATAATTTTACAAATATTAAGCAATTACAAATCAAATTTTATAATATTTAGGTCCGTTTAGATAATTTTAAATATAATTCGTATTAAAGCAAAATTTAAATTTAAATTCTTTTTTTACAACGGCTGAAACCAGGAATTTAACGAATTAAGCCTATGGAAAATTAATTTTAAAAAATTCTAGCTTGCATTTATAGCTTGAATGATTCGTAAATGGAATATATGGCTTCAATAACGATTTATTGCATAATTTTATAACTCTTAAGTAAAAGCAAATGGATATTGATAAAAACGAATATTGTCAGCAAACTGTTTGAAATAAGAATATAAAAGGGAATGCATTTAGTGTTTCTTTCATTTTCCATCTCAAGAATATACTTTTCGTTTCTTTTCTTTTTTTAATGAAGAAAGAAGAATGACAATATGGCCATGAAGTAAGCAAAGTATATATCAGAAGAAATCCATTAACTTAATTCTCTAGTAATTTAATATATGGTTATTTTTTATTTATATGCAATTGTCAACATGCATTTAATATTTATTAATATATAGTAAATGTTTAATAAGAATGCTAGAAATATTTTTGAAAGAAAACCGATCAAGATATATCTCTAGAATCTTATACTCTATTTACGAAAGGCAAACTCTGACACCGATCTTAAACTCTTAAGATGTTTCTATCTACACTATACTTAAGCGAATCCAACTTTACCTCTGCGTTTGATTGAAACCACTTTGGAAACATAAATTTACAAAGAGATGGTAAGATGCTGGTCCTTACAAGCGGCCGAAAATATACGACCAACACAAAACGCAACAAAGCTTTGAACTCTTAAGCATTTTTTTCCAGCCCAGGTTTTATTTGGGCCCAGAACCTTTAGTGTCATCTGCCGCTGAAGATAAATACAGACCCATTCAGCCCAGCTGTTACCGCAACACATTTTGTCGTGGCACGAGCTTAAGAAGCCACTAACACGGGGTAAAATGTCGTAGAGAGGCGTTATATTTCTTGAACAACTTCGCTCGAATCAATCTATCTGCATTCTGTTTTATGAACCTTAAATAAGCGAGGATATCGGTCCATTGGTGGGCCCTAATTAAGTGTCTATCTACGCAGCGTTTTTGCTATATAAACTTCCAGACATGCTTAATTGTTGGAAGATCTCGCATGCCTATACTAATCGATCCGGTGTTTAAGTATATAGTGCCTCGTGAAAGATGCTAATAGAAGCAATGATACATGATATAAAATAACTTTTACGCAACGATAAAACACGAGAGGAAAGCTTTTTATTTCCTTTTTTTCTTTGGTGAGGCAGGTTTGCTGTCGTCCATAAATTTAGCGCTGCGAGTTTATGAAGATGACACGTGATGCCTTCAGGGCGTGAGAGTTGATCGCAGAGGATGTTTGGAACCAAGTACCGGGGGATTATTAAAATATATAATAAATGTTATGTTTATAGTGCTTCGGTAAAGATTGGGATTTACTTCAAGAAATGTTCCGAATACAAAACTTTTATATCAAATCTCCTTAGGACTTAAGAAGCTCAAATGAAATTAATTTTTCTTCCAGCTTTTAGCAAATTGTCTTCTATTTTTATGATTACTTTCCTGTGAGTCATATAAAAATTTCTAGCGCCCTTTTCTATAATAGAATGTCGAAAAAATTTTATAGAAGCAGTTCGTTCATTTTTACTTTAAAATTACTGTTTTTATTGTTTGTTCGCAACAACGCTTTCCCATTAATACCGTGACGTATTCAATTCTCAGTGCAATTGATCACTCAATTATCATTCAGAAAACTAGAGAAATCACTGTAGTATGTGGTTGTTCTTTCAGCTAAAAAACGGAAATTTTATTTAGTCATACTAACGATCTCAAACAGTAAATCGGAACTTTTAACTGCCTATATGTAAATTGTCTCAAACCATCAAGCCACCGTCAGACAGTAACAAGAGAGATAAACTCCTAATGAACATCCCTAGGGAAATGTGAGAAAAATAAAAAGTGCTTGAATACAAATTCCCTATACATCCTTAAATTCGTTCTCTAATGAAAGTTTCAGCGTGCGTGTGGAATAACCCAGAAGAACGTCGATTTTTAGAAGCAAGAAAAATCAGCTGCCAAAATACTAACAGTACAAACCAATTTGTGTCAAAATTTATTTTATTTTATTTATTTCTACGCTCATTTTTTATTCAGAACAATTTTTTTGGATATGTGTGTTCAATTGTGATTATTTTCTAAAGTTTTTGAATTTGTGTGTTTCCTGATTGTATAGTATGTAATCAAGTTCTGTAGTTTAAATTTTTATTATCATTTCCGTTTGAAAATGTCAAACTCTTTAAGAGTGTGTTGCCCAAACAAGGCGTTTATTTGTTTTGATTCTGTAATTGGCCCAGTGTAACTTTTGTTGTTTTTTCCTAAGTTTAACTCTCTGAACCCGGCTAGAGTGAGAATTCCATTGCCTCAAAACCTAGAGTGTATTTTGGCTCACAAAAACATAATGGAATCGTCACGTTCTTCTACAGAAATTCCAGGAGGTCGACACCTATGGTTGCTCGATCAATTGTCAACAAAGAAAGGAACTACATTTTTGCTAAAAAAAATTCACCCAGGTGCTCGAAACCGCCAAATTCCGGTTTCTGTCGATAGGGCGGTTTGAGGCGGGATAGGGCTCATAGGGTTTTAAATCATGGGGAGGGGGAGAATTTAAAATTGTTCGGGGTATGGCATTCGTGTGAGATCTCATGGCCCTGTCGTGGAAGTGATTGTACTCATCCACCCTGCTTCCATCCAAATGGTTAGATAACCCTTGTGGATGTAGGCACCAGTGGTGTGGGGTGGCGTCATGTGATGCCCATATGAAAATTAACTTTCATAAACTTGCCATTAATGTCTTTAAAAGCAAACAATGGGGGGAGTTAAACCGATTGAGTAATTAGACGAATAGTCTATATGATTAAAAGAAATTTTGCCCCTTTAACTTAGGATCATATTTTAATTTCGATCTTCTTTTAAAGCATTGTCAGTTTTTACTTTCTCGAATATGAGTATACAAAGAGAAAGTATAGTAATCGTCAAAAATTTCGAACTCGAGATTTTGACGAATCTCCATGTTTTAGACCTCCCTGAGTCCGAAAAACGCAATTTTAGAATTATGTGTGTCTGTGTGTCCGTGTGTCTGTGAACACGATAACTCGAAAACTATTAGAGATAAAGGGATGAAATTTGGTATGTGAACTTGACACATAATTTGTAGGTTTCTATCAAATTTTGGACAAAATCCGTTCACGGGAAGTCTGTCTGTCTGTCTGTCCGCTGTCATGCGAACACTATAACTCAAAAACTTGAATAGCTAGATGGATAAAATTTTGTACACAGTTTTATCATCATGAATGTAGGTCCGTATAAAATTTTGGGCAATCCTCTGTGCACGCGAAAGGAACAGAATTTCATTACGGAGTAGTGAATTACGTCAGTTTGTCCTTGAGCCGGTAAGAGTGGAAGTGTGTGATACATGCATTTTATTCGGTACGCATCTCTTTGAATTTGATTCTTTACCTAGATATTTACCAATCACTATAATGAAAAACCTTCTGATAGTCATTGGATTCTGGGCAACAGTAGGTTCAAATTTTTTTAGCCACGCGGGGAAGAAGAAACGGCACCTTTTTGGGGAAGTATACGAGAAAGTTTAAGGGAGAACACTCCCGCTGGTTTCTCTTCTAACAAAAAAATTTTAGGAAATACATTAATAAATTGTAAATTTCCATAATTTCATATATTTTGAAAAGAGATAAAATCTAGGGAAATCTAAGAAAAAAAATTTCATCTAGAGCCTATAAAATATAGTTTTGAGAATTTCTCTCTTTATTGGAGTCTCTCTTTATCGTGTCCTGGTGGTAAGGATCTCAGATCTTCGTCATTCCATCTCTTTTCAAAAATACGAGTCCGATCTCAAAATATCCTTCATGTAATTTCCTAGTCCCAGAATTAGGCAATTCATAAGAAAAAGAAGCACCATTTAATGATAACTAAAATGAAATTTGATTAAAAATAATTATTTAAAAATTTTAATAACTAAGACATTTACTAAATCAGGCTAACTTCTTAATTATTTTTAATTATAAAGCTTAAAGACTTTGAAATAAAAAAAGTCTTTGATAAATTTCGGCACCTTGAAATTTTTTGCAAGTGGTGTCATATTTTGAAAATAACTGGTATAGTAGACATTCCTTAGCATGGGCACAGACGCAGCTGAACGATATATTTTAACATTATCTGTACCGTATCCCCCGGGGGGGGGACACCACGAGCACGTGGATGAGAAGCCGCCAGATAAGTAAATGGGGTCTCGCTTTCCCTGAGGATACAATAATGATGTGGAGTTGAGTTACCTTCACTCCGATGACGGATCGTACCTCCTTTGGGAGAGGTTGTGGCCGTGGCCAGTGATTGCTGCTAGAACTCCAACCTTTCTTCCCGACTGCTGTCGTGACGCTGGTTATTCAACGATTCCGAAAGCCCAGGTACGACGGGAGTATGTCCTTTGTGATTATCTGTATCGTGAAGTGGAGTGACTTGGTGCAACTTCCAATTTTGCACTTTCTTCATGTTTACAACTTTTTCGAAGATTCATTGACTAGCCGCCTTCGGCGACTAGCTTTGTTCGACGGGAATATAATTCCAATTGAATATCTTATGCATAATTTGATATTCATAGTTCCCTTAACAATTTTAAATTTCAAACTGTGATCGACATTTTACCCATGTTCTTTCAGAAGCTTTGCACCTGTTCTGTTGGTTGTCTGCCTGAGCGTCCCTAATAGAGTCAAGTGACAGACTGGCTGTGCCATGCAGCATCAAATTGCACATTGTCGGCATCAACTTCACTCTTATTCCTCTTGAAAAATATGAATTTTAATTTTAACTTTAAAATGACTCGACACATTTCACTTCCAACCGCAGAAAACCTCGTAATGGCAACTTAATTGATATCATTGAAAAGGTAATTTTTTGTACTTTCAGGTGGTGTAAAATTGATTTTAGAGCTGTGCCTGATATTTTCGGAAGTTATTAAGGAAAAACGCCAAAAATTTCGCTTAATTTTTAATTAATTGAAATTATAATCAAAATTTCAAACAAGGCCTGCCCGCCCTCCAAAGAACGTTCGTGCCACATATCGTTGCTCTAGGTCCAACGCTCTGCCCTGTAGAGCGCCAACACAGACACACACACACATTCACCTTTATTATTAGTAGAGATATTCCAAATAAAACATAAACCTCATGCATTGGTGTGAAGTAACCGTCACAAGAATATAAATGTCAAAATATTCCGTAGCATATAGCAATTTATAAAAATGGTGTTGCTTCAAATCGCCTTGTGAGTCAGGATGATTTGAGACTCACTGATCCATTGGATTATATACCGATATCGACCCATGTTACCATATTTGCATTAAGGCTGAGAAGAGAATTTGTCATGATGCGTGAATTTATCGCTTTAAATCATATCTAGGATGATTTATTAAAAGAAGGACAATTAGGAATTTCAAAAAATGCTAATAAATATTCGAAGATATATTAAATGTAGCAGATGCAAATTATCTTGCATATTGATTGAGATTAAAACAAAAAACAAATATTCTAACGTTTCTACTTACATATTTTAAAATTATAACAGAAACAAAAAAATTAGATAATTGGAGATACAAAGATTAGTAGGATATTCATAAAAAAATACATTTATCAAATTTCAGCTTGCCATATCAAAATTTAGTAAAGAAAGGGAAACGACACTTCACTTTATTAAATAACCCAAAGTAATTATCTTAAATACAAATATATCGATTCCATTTTCTTGGTTACACTCATGTATCAAGACTGTTTTCCGTCTACGCAAAAACTTTTCTTTTACGATCCTAGTTTCTTCCGATGAAGTTTCAGTAACACTGACAACTTTATCAACATGAATATGACATACGATCCTAGCCGTCGATGCATTAGTCGATATAAAATTAACATGTAAACTTAAATTTTGTTGAAATTACAGTTATTTCAAGTCTTTCAATATACGTGCATAAATACGACAGCTGTGTATTGACAATATTGTATCAAGTTACCTCAAATATGATACTAATCACAATTCCACTCTACTATTTTTCAGAGCTTCAAATTTGTCCGTAATCTTTAATGTTGCTCTTAGCACTGATGTAAATAATGTTCACCCTTATGTTTTTACCTTTTATGTTATCTCTTCATTGTCGAGAACTATATTTCTTCTGCGAAAGTTCTGGAGCTAACTTTGAACAAAATAAGAATAATATTTTATAAGAAAACAGTTTTGTAAAGCACAATCACACTTTTATAAGTAAACTAAAAAGCGTGATTTTTTTATTTTAATTATTTTGTACTTATTCTTCATTTTCTTGACTTCTTATTTATTTTCTTTAATTTATAGTTAATTATTGTAAATATTATGGATTCTTGAAATATGTTTTCCCCAAATTATCTACCAGGTGGCTCGACGCGTATAGAATCAAATTAAACTAAATAAACAGATTAATTGATAATTTAGTTCTAAAAATAGTAAAATAGTGAATTGTCACCGAGGACACAAGTGCAGAGAATTTCAAAATTCTACCACATGATAAAGTGAGGGAGAAATCTATTACAAAATTCTATCTTTACAAATATCAAACAACTTTTTAAGATCACTCTTTTATTAGTATACTAAAAAGTATATTATTTCTTTATTTATATTAATCATTTTCTACTTTTTAGTCTTTAATTTGTGATTCATTATCTCTACTAATAATAAAGAAGAATGTGTGTTTGTCTGTGTGTTTGCGTTCTACAGACTGCTAGACTTAGAGCAACGAAATTTGGCACAAATTTACTTCTGAGGGAAATTTACTTTTTGAAATTTTAATTAGAATCTTAATTAATTAAAAATTAATCTAAATTTTGGCGTTTTTCCTTAATCACTTCCGAAAATATTACGCTTCAAAAATCATTTTTACACCATATGGAAATTTAATAAATCATCTTTTCAATGACATCAATTCAGTTGTACGATGTTTTTTTCTAATTTTAATAAATTTTTATTAATTTTAATAAGTATTTTCTGGCGTAATCTACAACAATACGTTTCATTATTGCAAAGCATTTGAAACCGTTTTCATTCTTTAAACAAATATTTATTTGCGTGTTTCTTTTCCATTGTTGAAAGCTAAGAAAATATAAAACTGGATTTTACTTTCTTCTTTTATTTAATCAATTTTTCGGTGAAATCTGTAAAGGATGTCCTCAAGATAGTAAGCATATGATGAAATAATCCAGTAAACTGTGAAAGATTATCGTTGCTATGTTTTAATTCTTTATACGCATGTTTCAAGCCAATTAGCCTGCTGCTGGATGTAAAATGTGCCGCACCATTTTAATGTTGAAATTAAATGCCTATTTTACGTTAATGTAAACAAGGAACAGAACAACTGCAAGGCTACGAAAAGAACGAGGGCTAAATGTCTATAGCAATTTGAAGTTTAAAACTACTTTTTAAATTGATCCACGAATATAAGATTATGCATAAGAGATTCAATTGAAATTTTATTTCCGACGATCAAGCTGGTCGCCGAAGGCGTCTAGTTATAAATTTCATTGGATCAATTTTTCTCAAATCACTTACCAGGTGATGTTATTTATATGCAATCAATAATTCAGTTTTTATTTTAACTGATAATTAAGTTCTCAAAATAATAAAATAGTAAACTCTCATCGAGAACATATGTGTACGAAATTCTGTCACCTTAGGAATTGAGCGAAAAGTGAATTACAAAATTCGCTCCTTATTAACATGAAAGAAATCAAATTAAATGAAAGCGCGCAATCAGATACAGTACACCACATTAATATGTATTTGAATGTAAAGTACTTCATACTGAGAAAGTACTTAGTATTTAAATTTTGCAATTTACATTCATACTTTTAATTTTATTACTAAAAATGTTTGCTTTCCTCACTGTTATATGAAGTGTGATAGAAATGGAGTGAAATTACCAGAGTGGAAGAGATTTTAAAAATTCATGAAGTGAATGATGGAGCTGCTTAATAAGTCGTCGCCTAGCAAGCAACATCACCTATCTCAATTTTTTCTTAATTTCAGAGAGGAAGAAAATACTCAATTTTTCGCGACCAATAACGGATATTTCTGAATTTTGTTAACACATGATATTGTGGGAACAGCGTATTCCTGCATACGGAGTCAACCGTCTTGCTCATGCGTAGAGGAATTGAGTACTATAAAGGCTCGGGCATTATCTGTCGTCGCTCTTCTAGCACTTCTCTTCTAGCACTGATCTTCTAGCACTGTTATCAGTTATGTTGATATTGGTGATGTTGCTTGTTGAGCGACGATGCGCAAGGTTATGCTTCATTAGTGTTCTCCGTCTCTTTGAAGACCACGAAAATTTGATGTTGCTTTCTGTTGATGGTTACAACAATTTTGACTACCCTAACATTAGACTGTTTTATAAACGATGCTGATAGTAATTTTGAGGTTACAAACAAGTCAGAAATGCATTATTTTTGATAATTTTTCCTATAAAGTACACAAATTATATGTTATTTTATTTATAAGATCTTTCGAGACATAAGAGAAAAGTTCTTCTGACACATTATACTTTTGTCAAACTTTTATCTCTTCATGGAAAACGCTGATTTTTTTTCATTTTTAAAAAAACAAATATTTAAATAATTGATCTGCATATCAGACCATGTAAAATGTATGTAAAGATATAAATTGCTTTGAATCGGTAAATAAATGTAACATTTCCTTACCTATGCAATTGATTTAAAACAAATTGTAACTGATATCACAAAACCATAAAAGGTTTGTTTGAAATTTTGTTGAATCGCTCTATTCACCATTTTCTTCAAATGAATACATTTCTGAAGATGTTTCTTTTTAACGACGAAGTAACATTACAAATCATTTCATCTGTACAATTTTCATGGATGATGAAAATTTTACAGATGAAATAGCTTCAGTCATAAATAACAATAATCAAATGTGGATGCTAATGTGACGTTATCATTTCTTTTAAACTGGATGAAAACTCATAAAAATTTGAGTATGCCGTTTTTTCCGTGCCTTGCCGTCAGAACTAAACTTAATGATTTTTATCTAAATCACAATCCATATTAAAAATCCATTTGTTCATTGTAAAATGGTCTTGACTCGAAGACAAATTATGCGTATATAAAAGCTATATAAACTTTCAGATTTTGCTATAAACGTTGAAAATATCCGGGCAGAAAAACCTTGAGCACTATTAATTCTTCTTTTTAAGAAATGTTTCTCATAAATCATTTCGAATTATTCTTAAATGGAACCATCACTTCTGACATCCATTTGTCATCGAATATGTTTGCAAATCTTGAGGATTTATATAAATCATACTACCTGGAAAGTGCATTGAACTGATTCTTTATTTTTTGTATTTATGAAGACGTTACTAAGTATTCGGAACGAAATTTATGTTCCTAGAAATATTTTCCACTCATATGACAAGCGAAAGCCTTTATGTACTGAATGAGTTAACATTAACTGAGTGAACAGTTGAGTTATTTTTGAATTTAGATTCAGATTGGGAATACATCTTTTGTCATTTCCAAAGTTTTAGAGCAATATTAAGCTATTGTAAGAATGGATTTAGAACTCGAATTCGCTGGAAATCTCCATCTTTCAGAAATTTATAATCGTAGAACATTAAACGAAGTATTCTATAAACAAAAATGACGTACTGAATAAGTTGACATTTAGTAAGAAATTGAATTATTGTAAAATTTAGTTTCAGAATGGGAATACTTCTTTTTTATCGTTTTCAAAGTTTCAGCGCAATATTAAGCTATTGTAAGGATAAATTCAGAGCTATAATTTGTTGGAAATCTTCAGTTTTCAGAAATTTATATTTCCTAAAATATTAAAAGAAGAATTCTACAAACAAAAATTATTATTGAATGAGTTAATGTTAACTGTGTAAAGAGTTGAATTATTGCAGAATTTAGGTTCAGAATGGGAATACTTCTCGTCATTTTCAAACAATTAATATTATATTATATACTATATAATTGAATTCAGATATAAAATTCATTGAAAATCTTTAGTTGCAGAAATTTATATGCATAAAGAACTGAAGCATTCAATATACAAAACCCGACAGTATTCAAATTAAATTTGAATTTTGATGAGCTTCTTCCAATGTGTTGTAAACAATTCAAACAAATTTAAACTAGTTCACTGCTGATTTCTCCAGTGAGATGATTATTTCCTCTGTTTTACATTTTTATAGTTTGAGACCACTTTGGCTTGGTGATAGAGGGTTCAAGACCTGATTCCAACAAAGATAATATCGTTTATGCGTGGCCAAACGACCTCCAGTGGTATGGCGTAGAAGTTTGGACAGGAGAGTACCGTCGCAGGTGTTATCCTCATCAACTGACCACTTTTCAAAATTACAAGGACCTTCCGAAATAATCCTTGTTGAGCTCCAAAACTAGACGTTTATCGATCTAAACTAAGGAATGTATTCGATTGAATAGTAGGGTTTTCGGCGCAAGAGCCGTATTTACGCCGAACAAATGGTATATCTAGCTAAACTAAGCTAACCTTGTAACTTAAATGATAACGCAAAAATATCAGAATGTCAAATGTTAGTTATTTGCTCAGAAAGGAACTTTTTCTAGAATCATAGCTCTGTTTTTCTTAAAAACATTAGTTAAAAAATGTGCAGAAATGGAATGAATGCCTTATTCCTGACGAAGACCATATATTCTCTCCGTAATATAATCTACCAATCCTTTCGACTTCGGGAAAATCTTGTTGGCTGCGAATACTTTTAAAACTGATCCACAGAAGATTTCTAACGATTTTAATTATGCCAAAAAAACCTCAAGAAATTCTGTGTCTTAAATATTTAAAATCTTAAGAACTTGAGAGAAACTAGGAGGAATTTAGATTCATAATTTCTTTTTTTATTAGGATAATTTTAACTAAACTTCATAATGATGCATAATGGAAAGATTTGAATGCTAAGCCAAATATTCTAGGATTTTAATAAAGCTTTGATTTCATTCTGCTACATGCCTAGGACATTCAGTAACTGCGTAGTTGTTATCGAGAATTATAAATGGTTTTGCGAAAAATCAATAACTAATGCCTTTTATACATCGATGTCATTAGTCCGCACAACTTCTCAGCACTTACTGGGTTTTATATCCATAAATTATTCCTTACCTGAAATTTCCAATTAGAGTTCCTTTATTGAAACTTTCCGAAAATGACACTAAGTGAATTCAGTCAAAAAGTTTAAATAGGAAACCAGACGGTGATTCGTTTACCAAAGTTTAAATTTTGCTTTGTGCAATCAATCCTTTTTCATCCCAGCCTTTTCAAATTTAAGGCACATTTTGCTTCCCAGACGGAAACTCATTTTGCTTTTGATTTCTCCGTCTTGAAATTAGCTCATCTGTTCTGTATGCAGAAAGAACCTTTTCTCACTTCCCAAAGTCGTTAAGACGTTTCAGGTTTAAGAGTCAAACAAATTTTGGCAGATTTGAGTTGGTAATCTGTCTGAATATTGTTCACCAAGCAACTATCAATATCCGCTTTGATTATAAATACCTAGTCTAGGCGAAACAAAAATAAAGCGATCGGAAAATGTGAAGGATTTTTGAAATTAATTTCCAGAACGTAAAGAAGAAATGTATTTTCTTTTCCATGTATATGAGAAAAAATACGCAGACTTTCTATAAGACGATAAGTTTAAGAGGGAAACAAAACTGAAAAAAAAATTTAAAGTGAAAGTTCTCATAATGTTTTCTTCAAATTTTTTCAACTTTTGTTCGATTATTATTAAAAGCAAAGCTCAAGAAATTTTTATTTACAATTTGAAATTTTCGTCAAGTATTTTTCAGCCATTACAAATGAAAACACAAAATAAACTTTCTTTAAAATTCGAATGCTTCTCATATTTTCAATATTGTGATTATAAACAAAACTTCGAAATTTCATATATTAAAGTCTAATAGGCACAAAACTACAAAATCTGGTTCATTTAAATTGAACTGGTTAACTACATAATCTAGATCATATAAATTGCAAATTCTTTCAATGGTGTTATTTACATATTTTTCAATATTATAGATATAAACAAAATTCTTAATAAAATCAAAATTACTTGAAAAAAAGAAATTTTTGTTTTAAAACAGTTTTCAGAGTATTTAAGTGAAATGCATTATTCCTTATATATTAATAAGAAAATAAGTGTAATTTTACTGATAATTGTCATTAATTATTAATAGAGGGATTATAATCATTTTATATTATTTTATTGAGAAAGAGATTTTTATCTTGTAGGATGCGCGGAGATATCTAAAACTAAGTTTAATAATTTCGAAAACTAATTATTGAGATAAAAATAAGCTAAGCAATTTTAGATCAATAGAAAAATGAAAGATTATCCATATATTATCATAAAAATAATTAATTATGGAGACGAGATACAACAAAATAATCATTACGAAGGAGGGCGACCAGAAGTTTTTTTGAAAAGAATTATTTTGAATTTAAAATATTGATTATAAATGCCAAACTGCTCGGAACCACTGTATTAAGCTGATTTTTCATCTAGATGTTCAACTGTTCAGCGAAATTGAAATTTAAAAAAAATTCAAGACGATAAAGAGAATCATGAAATGGGTATTAAATAAGTTTGTTATTGTGCCTATTCTTGTTTATAAAGTTGCCGCCATATCGGTGTTCTTTGTAAAGCAAGAGCACAGTATCACGAGAATTGTGTAAATAATGTAGTAGAAGATCATTAGATTATCCAGATGCAAACTGATGAAACAGGAATTTGTGACCACAATGGAAGCGCTCAAGTAACGATAAATGTCATAACTGGGATACAATTGTCTGGCAATATCAAAGTAATGGCGATTTTTCTACATAAAATATAAATTTGGAAATCAGACCAAAAATATAACAAAAGTCTGAAATAGACTTGAATTCCTTCCAGAATTCAAACAATATTCCTATACGACGACACAATATAAATGCTCTATACAATAGTAATGACTTTTAGCATTGAAAATTTCATAATGAAACCAGGCGAGTGCTTTATATCTTAAATAAATCTAGTGAATTTTAGGTCAAGAATATTATGGAACTGATTGGACTATTGGTCGATAGAACGTTATCGCGGTAAAGTTAATGACACATGAACTGTTTGATTTTAAAAGGGGATTTCTGCAGACTCGGACGAAATGACTTTTTTGCGTTTTCGATTTGATTAAGTTTAGTTTCATCTTTTTTTGCAAAACCTGAAATATGGCCAATCACAGCTATGTTGTAGTAAAGCATCGAAGTTCCGTATGATGTTAGAAGGGGACTTTTGCGCAAAAGAGGATCTTCAATTGACCCTCAAGAGGACTAAAATTCATTTACATAACTATTTTTACTATTAATTTCTGTTTTTAAATCTGAATTTTTCTAAAAAACAAATAAATTTTACATTTTATTTGAGTTTAAATTTATTTGCAAATAAGCAAATTTTGAATTTTATTTGACTTTAATTGATATTTCTTGCTTTATAATTGTTTTTCCCAGAATTGTTTTGAAATCTGAATTTTATTTAAAAACCCGTAGCTTTAGAAATTTAAATTTCATTGCTAATAAATACACTTTTAATTTTATTTCAGCTTCACTGATATCCCAGTCTTCATAATCATTTTCCCTGAATTCTTTGCTTTAAATCTGAATTTTACTTAAAAGTCGATAAATTTAAAATTTATTTTGTATTCTTTTAAGTTTAGTTGCAAATTAATTTTTTTTTCTTTGAGTTTCCTTGATACTCTTGGCTTCTAATTATTTTTCACTGAATTGTTTTTCTGTTTTAAATCTGACTTCTATTTAAAAACTAATAACCTTAAAATTATTTTTTAGTTAAATTCAAATTTACTCACAAATAAATAAATTTCGAATTTAGTCAATTTTTATTCATATTCCAGGCTTTATAATAATTTACTCCCTAAAATTCTAAAAATTTATATTGTTTGATGTGTAAAGAAATTCGAATTTTTGAAAAATTAAAAATTGTAAATTTTTTTTATTGTCATCAATAGGTTCATTTTCTACTGTGAAATACATTAGAGATACCTTGGATCCTAATTTCGATGTTGTTTACAGCCCGTTTTTCTTCTTCTATAAAATTCCAAAATTGTCAGAAGTCCCCTTTTAAAATCAATCGATTAACATGCAGTTATTGTTCGTTTAGCATAATACACGAATATTAAAACTGTTAGGTAGCTATTTGTTGAATGAACAATTCTAGATTCGGAAGACAGATAGAAATCAAACAGTTTATTGCAAGCTTTTCTAATTTCAAAAATAGGAAGAATAATAACTGGAGGAGCGAGTGGAAAAAATCATTATGTGACATTTGTTTACATTTCGAAAATTCAGTGCATCCGATACGTTAATGTGGCAATATAAAAACAGAACTCATATCTCGATTCATCTAGCACCTGGTTGTGGAGTACAACGTGTAGAATACATAAGTAAGCATGATTTTCTAGAGACTACAAATTTATAGCATGATCCCGACTTTCATTCGTTCCTCCCAGTAGAGTAAGATATATGTAGCGATTTCCACATACATCATAATATAATTCATAAAAGCGTACGTATGCATTAAATGACCGATCATGTTAGCATGAACATATGATGATATTTGATAAAAGCTAGCAGTCAGGTTCTTTCCTCTACTTTCTCGTATGCTTCCACAACATGCCGCCTTGTGAAGGCAATCCAGTATGCAATTTTGATTTCAGTTGATAGATTCAATCCAAAATAAAATTAATATCTAAAATTGATTGAATACAAAATTAAGTTTAGATACGCAATTGATTGAATCCAAAATCAAATTAATATATACAATTGATTGAATCCAAAATTAAATTAAGGTCTACAACTGATTGAGTCCGAAATTAAATCATGGTCTACAATTGATTGAATCCGAAATTAAATTTAGATCTACAATTGATTGAATCCGAAATTAAATTAAAATCTACAATTGATTGAATCCAAAATTAAATGAAGATCTATAGTTGATTGAATCCAAAATTAAATTCAGATACACAATTGTTTGAATCCAAAATTAAATTAAGATCTACAGTTGATTGAATCCAAAATTAAATGAAGATCTATAATTGATTGAATCCAAAATTAAATTAAGGTCTACAATTTTGATACCAATGCAATCAATCTAGCTTACTGCGTTTTCCAGTTCCCATGCAAAAGAATACAGAGTAAGTGAACTAGGGTTTTATGGCGCTAAGGGTCAGTTTTGGCCATGCTGCCCCAATCATATGGTCAAAGTCACAGGCAAATGGTAAACACAAGAATACAGAGGCAAATTGACAGTTCAACTAGTAGAAGTATTCCGTCTGAATTTTAATGCGGGCGTACAAATTTGGTGATAAAAACATATGCTAAATTTCACATATGTAGCTTTTGCCTTTTTGACATGTCGTGCTCACATGCACACCATGGACCGATATACAAAGTTTAACGTATTTTGTGCAAAAGTTGACAGAAATCTACAATTATTTTATCAAGACTGCAAAATGTCTTCCTTATAACTGGTTGTGTTTTTGAGTTACCGTGTTCAAAGACGGACAGACCTAATTTTGAAATGGTATTCCGCAATGAGGGAGGTCTTAAATGTGAAAATACATAAGATATCGAGACCGAATTTTTTGACAATTACAGTGCTTCGTCTTTCGTTTCTTTGTATACGAGAAAGCAAAAATATTATTCTACTCCAAGAAATGTCATTATAATTCTGTACTAAAAAGACACTGAATGCCTTTTACTCCAAGTGCACGTAACATTCCGGAGTCAAACACGCAATACCTACATGAACGTTACTTTTCTTTAATATCAGTAAATTACCGGTCATTTCAACAAGGTAACAACACACAAGAGCACAAGAGATATGTCCCTGATAAGAACGAGCAGTTTAAGTAATAGAGCAGAAGTTTGAGAGATGACAGATTCCCTGTGAAATATTTGAAAACGTGAGTGTAATTAATTGCGACGTTTTTTCTTGGGTGACTTGGGGAAGTGATAGACCTCATGTTTGGAAGATATAAATATTACATTGCTTGATTTATGTGTTGGCAGTCACCGATAGCGTTTGATATATCACTTCACACTGTGGAAAAATGTGTTCATTTGTGTTATTTTTATGGTTCTGGCTATTTCAGTTCTTCAAATATTTGTGACTTATCGTTCTTGGCTATTCTTTGTGAATTTGAGGCAGAAGTCTAACATGGTTATTTTGTTAAGTCTAGATTTCGAAATTTTATTAAATTTATATATTTCGATAAATTGTTGCAGAAATAACATTTCATTGAAGAACGTCTATGTGCAGACTAATAAATAGGAGAGTTTTTTTGTATCCTTATAGAAGAATATTTGAAATTCCTCAACACAGTGTTTTTTGAATGGCAATTATCAATGTATTCTCAAATTTTGTTACTTATTAATATTTCTATGTAGAATTTTCAACTAGTTACAAAATGTGTTATTGTTATGTTTTAAGAACCTAGCATGGGTATTAGCGATTCATCTACCACCTACCCTACTCAGTTACATATTATGCATAACAGCGAAGGTATGGATATTGCAAAAGTTTGGTGCTAGCCTCTCCTATCGAAATTACTATGTTCGATTCCTAATTAATAATGAGTGTTTCTCAAAGACCAAGAGTCTTTAGCACTTTTAATGTTTGAATATTTTATTAATACTTATTAAGCTGCCTTCCAACGGCCTGTCTTTTAGCGAGTTTAGTCCGCGGTTTGCGTTATTCACTGTTCTTCGGAACGGAAAGAATAGATGCGGCTCGTGGGCTTGTAAGCGAATCTGTGGTTCCCGCGTTGTGGCAATAAATAGCTCGCACATCAAAGAGGCCAGACGACGCCATTGCTTCCGTTCACTCGAGCACTGCCGAGATATTTGCAAAGTCACGCGCCGTAGGAACGGCACGTCTGCTCGAATTCCACCGACCACAGTCCAGAACTGCGAACTCGAGGGATCCGAAGTTTGGCCAAGCCACACGCCGTTGGAACAAGGCTTTAGGCATTTAATACTGTTGCAAAATTAAGCTCGTAGAGATGTCCCAGTATCGCGAAAACATGGCCTGCTTACTCTTGCAGCAAGCTGTACACCAAACTTTACAGTAACGATAATCGCAATTAGTGACATAAGATATGAATATCAGACTCGAGAGCAGCGCCATATTTTGTCCCTTGCACAACGCCAAAAATGAGACTTCATAGGATGGCAAAAATAATAAATTTGTTCAGCTTTCCTCATCGAGACTTTCAATCTGCTTCAGTTACTTGAATATACTTATTTTCATCCTTAAAATGTCTTAGTGACCTTGAACAGCTTAAACGATTAGCTTAAAAAGCGTGTAATTATTTTTTACTAAACATCTCCCTTTAGATGTGTTGTCTTACATATGCGTAATAAAATTACCTTTGCCTTTAACCGAGTTTATCTTCTTCACCACTAAACTTTTAGATTGCTTTTGTGATAAAATTTTCTTTCACAAAAGAAGGAATCGATCAAGAAACAAAACAAAAAAAAATCGACGGGAGGCTGTCTCTGAGAAACGCCCTCTGGGATTGAGGGGCGTAAACTTACTTACCTTACTCAACTGTGACTTACTGTTACTAAAGAAGTTCTATGTGGCTGAAGTAGCTCTATGTGATTGAAGTAACTCTTTGTGACTCTGAGATTATGTGACCGGAGTAGCTCATTGCAACTCTCAATTTAAGTAACTCATTCGTGATTTTGGTTAGGTTTTTTTTCACGAAAAAAATTCTTGTTTCCAAATGTAATACATTATATTACATACAATTTCTGTTAGTAACAATCTTATGTAAAATCAGACGATAGTATGAGAAATAGCAAACGTAATTCAACAATTATGGAGTAATGTTTCACGTGAACGTAAGATCTGTGAATGAACTGTCTATTGTACTTGGATAGTTTGTAGGAACCATATTGAGATTAAAATTATGCTTGAGAAAATCAAATCCCTTCTCGTAACAAAATTTGAAAAATCCAGTTAATATACCGTTCACAACCGACTGCAGCAAGCGGCTGAGGCCACCAAACAGTTAGGTATGAGAAAGCACGGGAAGCCAGGTTGGTCACTGCGCGCGCTCGCATCGGTCGCTGTGACGTCATCAAAATTCTTCGTGATTTTAACCAAGTTTGCAGCTCGACTGTGACTAAACCGTAATTCCAAATTCTAAAATTCTTTTTGCAATCTTCAATGTCCACCTTTCTCTGTTAAATGAAACTAAAACCAACTCTATATTATTAGGTTGCGGAGCTATAATCGTTCAACTTTACCACGAAAAACGTCATAATTTTTTCCTTTCCCGACACCCTATTAGAAAACTATGGAGGGACGCAAGTTTACGTCACAACATACAGCTGTACGAAGCAAACTAAGAAACATTGGATATAAGAATGATAAATAGTTTCTTGTATCTAAAATAAACATGATAACAACAACATAGTTTGTAGTGGTTACTTATTTATCATTGTGCTTGTCTTCCAAAGAACAGCATTCAAAGAATAGTTTTCGACAGAAATATTGTTTGCTTTGGAATCAAACCTCTTTGTTTTTAAATTTATATTGCGACTTTTAATTTGAATGAATTCTTAATTTTAGCTAAAAGATTATTTTATAGTGAATCCTCTAAAATGATTTTTCAATACTAATTGAAACCTGAAATCACACCCGCTATTAAACTAAGAGATAAATATATCCATAAAAGCAGAGTGTTGTCAATTTTAAATATTTCCCTTTAAAATAGAATAAAGAATAAGTATCAATAATTTGTAACCTTCCGATTATTTTTTTTCAGAAAAATTTGTTCAAGTGTATAATAATTATACCTCTAATCTTGCCATTTTAAAAGCAATTTTCTTCCTGAATAAATCTGTATAATTGTAATATTTTTTCGATCTTAAAACTCAGTAAAATTCTGAAAAACCACGAACGAACAAGCGATATCAAATATCTATTGAAAGTCCTAATTCAATGCAGAAATACTGTATATAGCTTCCAGTTTTCCTGCAAAAGCTTCACTGAAAAAATGGAACTCGAAAATCACAACCGAAAATTTTAATGATACTTTCCATTAGAGAAAAAGAGGGGAAAAAAACTCGATATTAAAAGCACTCTTAATCAATCACATACATAAATGTCTAACAATGAGAACCATTTTTACTTGTTACCACATAACAATTGCTCCAGGTATCTGTTTCAGCATGTCACCTCTTTTTAAATTTGAATCATTGTAAAATTTTTTGCATCTTCGTAAATTTCTGCAAAACTGCGAAAAATCAAGCAATATGAAATAGCTATTGAAAATCCTACTTGAATGCAGATGAAATTAAATATTGCCCAATCATCCTGCAAAACCTTCACTGAAAAGTTGTAGTTCGAAAATCACAACCAACAATTTCAATGATACATGAAAAAAAATCAATATTACATGCACTACTTAATCAATCACATGCAATTAAATGTCTAACATTGAGAACCATTTTTTACTTGCTACCGCATAACAGTTGCTCCAGACATCTCTCTCGGCATGACATTTCTTCCGGGCATTCAGCCATTGTCAAAACCTTATGGGTGTGTTCCTTTCATATTATATTGGTAAATGAATGTGACGTACAATTACCGCTTAAGATTACCATCTGAGGTTGTACAAGATATTTTTTTATTTATGTTCCTATAATACTGTGAGTTGATCGATGAGAAAGATTAAAAGTGCTCTAAAAGTATTGGCTTGCTGTGCTTGTTATGACTCAAGAGATCATGAGATGAGGATAGCTTTTATGAACGTTTCTTTTTGAAAAATGTTGAGTACTTTTTATTCTGCAATAAATTTAATAAAAGCCGTTTTTAAAAACACCCTTTCAGTAGCCTACTAAAAAAGTAGTTTTTTGTTTTATTTTTTTAGACTTTTATTCTTTAATTTACAATCATTATTAAAAATAATAAGGATTCTTGTAAGGAATTATTTCTCAAATTCACAGCCACATATCGTCACTTGTAAGGAATCAAAATTTAATTTGAGTGATCGATGAGAAACATTAAAAGTGCTCTGAAAGCATCAGCTTGCTGTGCTCGTAATTACTCAAGAGATCATGAAATGAAGGATTGCTTTTATAAACGTTTGCTTTTGAAAAAAGTTGAGTACTTTTATTCTGCAATCTTAATATAAATAAAAGTCATTGTTTGTATGTGTGTATGTGGGTATGTATGTGGCTATGTTCCATATCTCCTCCTAAACCAATGGACAGTTTTCAACCAACTTTTGTACACTTATTATTTAAGACAAGGGGAAGACACTTATGAACTTTTCTAAGTCCCAAAGTTAATTAAACAGTCAGTTAATTAGAAATTAACCGAACCCGTTTTTCCGCCGTAACTTCGGAGCAAATTGCCTGACAAAAAATATTTTTATACCATCTTAACGTTCAAATGTTTACCTTTTCAATGATACCAATTTTATTTCGGTGACATTTTCTCTTCGATTGTTATTAATTTTTAAAAGTTCCATAATTTTCAAATACGTGCAGACGATTTTGAAATAACAAAGATTTATAGCTACTCCGTTTCTAGGCAACGGTTAAACTTTGAACTAATTCACATTTATTTCTGAAAATTTTGCTTATTTTTTATTAATATCCATATAATATAATAAATGCGAAAGTGTGTCTGTCTGTTTGCTACGCATTTACGACAAAACTACCAAACCGATTTGGATGAAAATTGGCCGAGTTGTAGATTGAAACCCAAGATCGGACATAGGGTAGGTGACATCATGTTAAATTCCTTATTTTTGATTACAGATAACAATTAAATAATTAACAAGCGATTTGCGATGAAGATTACTACTTTATTTTTCAATCAACTGTCACGTGATCCTTAAGGAATGCGTAAACAAAATGAAATGACACGTGATCCTTCAGAAAAGTGCAAGTATTTGAAATGACTTATTTTTAAAGTCAAGCATCACGTGACCTTGCTGAGAAAAGGAATAATTAATTAATTTGTGGAATAATAACTGCAAAAATAGACGCCAGGACAGAAAACCAATGATAGATATGATATAGTTTCAAGAGTTTTTGGATTAAAATTTAAAAACTAAAGTTAATTATAACTAAAGGAAAATATCGTTCAATGTTTACTTAAAATAAGAGCCTAATTTAGTGGAAAGCTTGCCAAAATAATTCTTTAATTCTCTTTTTATCGACATCCAAGATTTGTTTGGCTGTTAAATTTGTAACCAAACGATTTGGATAATCACTGGCGGTTAAATTCTAAATCAAACGATTTAGCTAATTACAATAGTTACATTTCGAATTTTAATGCTTTAAGAGCTTTTTTCAACCGATTTAAAAAGAAAGGATTGCATAAACCCAATGAACACGGAATTCAAGGTTTTGTTTACTAAAGAAAGAACTGATTCGAACTTGGCGCTTGATACAGTTGCCAAATAGATTTTGCGATTGCTAGAGATTCAAACAGTGTATTAAATTGAGTCTTTTTTAAAATTGTTCACAGTACAGAGGAACTGATAAGCAAAGTTTATTCTTCCCTATAAGAATAGATTGTTTGTTGATTGGGTAATTTTGGCACTGACTAATGAAAGTTTAGGTCAGATAAATAAAAAAAATGCTTCACAAATGGAGGGATGTATTACAGAATATCTATCTGTAGATACGGTAATGGGAAATAACAAGTAAAATCATATCCTGTAGAGTTCTTCAACGCCATAGAATTGTCAGAGATACCTTCCGACAAGCTGAGATTAAAATTCGGTGTGCCAGAACTATTCATACGTAACCTCGATGTACCGAGACTGCGGAATGGCACACGGTTTCAAATTACACACTTAGGACCAAAAGTCGTACTGGCTACTTATATGACTGGCATAGCGAGAGGTGAGAGTGCTAAATTCTACGCATTCGGATAATACCGAAGTATTTACCATCCCAGTTCAAAAGGTAACAATTCCCTTTAAAATTAGCATTTGCCAGGCTCAGGGTCAGACACTCAAAGGGGCAGGCGTACATTTGGAAAAATCATATTTTTTCCGTTGGTAACTAAGTGTGGCATGTTCCCGTGTGTCCAGCCCACTAAACTCTACATCGGTGCAAAAAACTTGAAACAAAAAACGTCGTATACAAAAGTGTGTTGTCATATATAAACAATTTACCTAACTGTAACAGCAGACACATGTACAGTACACTCCTGTTAGTCGTCCAATTATGTATTATCAACCATCAGAACTTTTAATTTCCCCTTTCTGCATATAATGAACAATTTACATTCGTGAATTTTAAAAAAGTAACAATTCAAATTCTTCGCGCACGAAGTCGCGGGTAACAGCTAGTAAATTTAATAAAAGCCGTTTCTAAAAACGGCTGTAGCCTGTCTGTCTGTCTGTAGCCTACTAAAAAAGTAGTTTTTTGTTTTTTTTTTAACTTTTATTCTTTAATTTATAATCATTATTACAAATAATAAGGATTCTTGTAAGGAATTATTTCTCAAATTCACAACCACATATCGTCACTTGT
>BGPR01000003.1:4933350-4988075 GCA_013235015.1 Araneus ventricosus | reverse complement strand
GGAGTGGGACATTTTAAATATAATCTAAGATGAAAAGTAACCTGATCACCTTTTAATAGTCCGTTAATATAAAAATATAATGTTACCCATAAATACTTGCAAAGTGTTTAAAAGCACAAAAATTATTTAGATGCAAAATATGTTTTGAGGAGAGGAAAATTTTAAACTGTTATGGAATGTCCATTTCATAATGTAGAAGAAGTTGTCTTAAGTCGTTATTAAAGTGTTGACATCTTAAATATTAAGGTTTGTTAATACTCAAAATTCAATTAAGAAATAGTTTAACAATAAAAGTGATTTTGCAATTGGGAAAGAAAAACGAAGAAGCAAGCTTTATAGGAAACAAACTACTTATTACCACAAAATTATTTCATTCTGCTACCCTAAAATTCGTTTCATTTATTACACGTCTCATTAAACACTTATTCAAATGAAATGCTCTTTAGAAAAATCGGAAATGACATTTATCGGGAAAGTAAGAAAAAAATCAAATCTAGCTGTTCAAAAGCACTACTCACCAAAAGATTTTACTTCATCCCGCATTTCATAGTTACTATGGAAACCGCTAAAGAAAATATGCTCATTATACAGTGCTCTGGAATGTTCCACCGTCTAGGCACTTTTCGAAGCTCGGAGTTTAAATGTATTTGTTTCCACTTCTGTTCCTTTTCATTCATTTTATTTTTATGCATGTTATTATAGATTAACTTTCACCCCTTTTCTTTACTGAAGTTTCGAAATCAACGACGGAAATTCTGATCGAAAAATATGATTAACTGAGAGGAAAAATGATAA
Organism: Araneus ventricosus; assembly: GCA_013235015.1. Taxonomy (NCBI): domain Eukaryota; kingdom Metazoa; phylum Arthropoda; class Arachnida; order Araneae; family Araneidae; genus Araneus; species Araneus ventricosus. The sequence goes on along the minus strand of BGPR01000003.1, from coordinate 4,987,280 downwards.
TGGGTGTTACATAAACCCTTTTATTTAACTTGAATAGTTTCATGTTTCAGAAGAGGAAATTTTGTAAACAATTTTTCACGCACTTTCTGATATGCTAGGGTTATGAAATGTTGTACAATTATATATTCTGCATGAAAATACAAAATTTTAATATTTTCCGATCTTATTTATGATCGAAACGATTAATTTAATTACATTTTGATTTCATACAAGTAGCATCACTTGGGAGCGAATTTGAGAAGAATTAATTTCGAGACCAATATAATATATATAAAAATAGATTATAAATTAAAGACTAAAAAGAAGAAAAGAACGGAAATAAAAAAATACTATATAATACAAAAATAAAAGTGTTTTTGATACAATTTTATTTAACTTGGCTTATCAAGATGAAATTTTGAAACCAGTTTTTCATGCCTATATTTATGTGTTAGAGTTCTGAAATTCTATGCACATGTGTGTGCTTAATGAAGATTATCAATTTTAATTCTTTCAGAACTTAATTATGAGTTAATGTGATAATTTAATTAAATTCTGATTCCAAATGCGTGGCGCCATCTGGTAGTGAATTGAAGAAAAAAGAATTTCAAATATCCATATTATTAAAAAAATTTAAACTAAGGACTAAAAAACAGAAAATAATTCAAACAAAATTAATTCTATGTTTTTTTAACATAGTTTTAGATTTAACAAACTATTTTAATTTCGAGTCATTAAAAAATGTTTTTATTTGGAATTGTAAAGGACTCTTTTCATTAAACTTATTAGTTGTTGAAAAAAGGCGATCGCAATCGAAAAATAAATATTGCTATTATGGAGAAGCAAGAATGTACGCTCAAAGACAGTGTCACGGTAAATTTGTTTCGAAGTCTGATAACTAGTACTAGCAAATTTTGTAAAAACTCTATCTATTCTGGAAGACAAATTAGTGCTTTGGGAAGCCAAAAAGCATCAAAATTAAACGACAGAAAATTATTGAAAAGCAAATAAACTTTCATTGTTTCCTAAACTGGAAATTTATTGATTTCTAATTCCAGAAAAAATTTCGCATGTGACCAGTAAAAATGACATAAAAGTAAGCATAAATGTTTCAAGAAAAATTCTATTTCAAGGGGCGTTAAATGTCAGCATACTTTCCAAGATATTCTTTGCTTGCCTTAAGTCCAACTATTGCTGCTCTAAATGAAAATTAACAGAAAAGAATCCGTTCCGAATTATACTTTTCGCCATTAGAAATGGTAAATTCCACAATATGTATATTCATTCCTTACACTATAATAATGGGCTGCTGTCAATAGTGGATGCGATTTTGGTTTCAGTATCCAATTCCACCGAAGAAATATCACGTAGGATGGTCTGGTGTATTTTTAACCTTCTAACACAATGCTCCCGCCGTTGGTGTGGTGCTAAAATTTGGAGAATTGGATACAAGCTCAGGTGTCTTCTTTAATATCTGAATATGGATCAAAATTACGAAATCCATCCTTAAATAGGATAACTGCGTCGTTAAATCTGTACCTTCAGGAAGCCAAAAAGTCTACATTCATTAGCAGTATGTAAATATTAATACAAATAATCTAAACAGTACACAGATGTGGTAATGTGATTTCTAAACGTCTTTAAAATAATTTGATACTTAGCGGGCTTCTTTTTCTTTCATAAAAAATCAGTTTATAAAGTTGAATATACTAGAATCGGAAAAAATAGCTAAGACTAAAAGAACAAGAATTAAAAAATAAATAAACACAATGCCCATCTGGTACGCGCAAACGCAGCAGCTTCCAGGAATGCAGCGACAATAATACAGAATTAATTAACAGTATAAAAATCCTGTCATACGACGAAAACAAAACTGTAATAGATACAAAAATATAATGAAAAAAGGAGAATCCGGCAGAGAAATTTCTCAAAGGTCACTTCCCGCTGGGATTCTAAAAATTCAGAATTGGATTAATTTTCTGTTGAGGAACCGAATAAAACAGTTCATACTATGCTGCACTGAAAATTAGGATTTTCTAGAGTAAAAATACAATATAATTATTTTTTCCTCTTCCTTCTTTGAAAATTTCTCCATTCGAATTTTTTTTCTATTATACGGAATAAAACATTGCAACACATTTCAAAGCAATTTTAGATACAAAATAAAATGAATAAAGTGCCATTAGATTATGTGACTTTCATGAATCAATATATTTATTCCCGAAAAAGTGAATAAAAAAAGGAATAGGTAACAAAAAAGTTACATTTCCAGCGGACTCCTTAGCGTAAGGTTTCAAGTCAACTATTTCTATTCACTTTTTCTCTTTTTCTATACCGGTAAACAAAAGCATATATGAACCGCAATCCAGAACTTCCGGAGTTAAATTACTTTTCCCTTCGCCACAACAAAAGCATACAAAAAGAATTTTTTCACACCGTACGCAACCAAATAAAAACTCAATATAAAGTGGCAAACGGCCAATCTGGTAAGAGAAAAACTCGGAATAAAACATATATAGCGAGCAACCTCGGTCTTTGGTAGCTGTAAAGGCGTGCCTCCCCCGAAATATGCTCTGTTTCCCACCATTTAAGGCTTTTCTCCTGAACGTTTCCGAGGTGTAAATTGTTCGAGGAATTCTGCTAACCGGGAAGATTTAAATCTATACCAGGGGGAAGCCTTTTCTGTGCATTCAAACGACTGGCTGATGAGGTTATGCTTTGTGCGATATTTTCTGCATTATTGCAATAAGTTGCAGTGTAGTATTATAGTAAAAAAATATTGATTCTTCAGATGTTTAAAGCATGGTCTTGTGTAGAATGTGGATATTTTTTCCTCAGATATTTTATTGTTGCTTCCTCACAAAGCGAACTAATTGCATTTTTATAAATCCTCTGCCTTACAATAATGCATTTAGTTTAAAATATTTTACGCTTATTGTCACATTTATATGCCAGTCATCGAGATACGCTGTTGTATTTTTCCCACGTTGCATCATTTAAGAAGTTTGTGTAAAATATTTGCTATGAAGTTGCATAATTTACAAATATTCATGAAATGCAAATGTTTTTATATGTGTTTTTCTTTTTCAATTTCAACTTGATATTTGCTGAAGTACTCTAAGTATCTCATGAATTCTTTTATGTCAAATTTCAACGATTCTTACATCAATTCTTTGAATTTGGCATATAAAAACTTTTTATTATTATTATTTATTCTACTTTGCAACTGGTATGAAATAGATTGTTTTCTGAGTTTGACTTGAATTTCATGTCACTTATTGTATTCATGTAGCGTTTGTAACTCTATAATTCTGTGAAATTACTATTTGGTATTCTTTCTATCTTACAAACACTCTAATTTTACAAATAATACAATATCTTGTTATCAGAGAAAGAAGAAAAGCAAGTTATTTTCTGCATATTCTGTTATTTAAATGAAATACGTGTTGATTACGAACAAAGGTTATTACATTACTGAAAATCAGATGATTGTTAAAAAGGTGTAGAAAAATCGATATTAGCAGAACACATTTTACGGAACAATACATTTTTGCCGGGGTTCTCAAATGGATAAACTTTGTAAATACTGCTTTCATCAAATACACAAGTGTAATAAACTCCTGTGAGAGCCTATTTAATCCTAAAAAATGTTTTGACACTGTTGGCTTCTACTTATTTAAACATGAAAGAAGCAACATGAACTATGAATACTCCATTTAATTCAATTTATTTCTTTCTTTTCTAAAAGAATCTATTTGCAACGGAAATGATCAACAAAATTCTAAAAACTACATTTTTCTACTGTTGCCACAAAAATATGATGTGATGAACAAAATTAAATATGATGAAAAAATAAATGCTTTAAATAAAAAGAAAACGATATTTACAATCAAATATTAAATGCTTAAAATAAAAAGAAAACGATATTTGCAATCAAATATTAAATGCTTAAAATAAAAAGAAAACGACATTTACAATCAAATATTAAATGATGCGTGAGCTATAATTCAGCCACTACAACACTAAAGAACAACTTTTTCCGAGTAAGCATTTATGAAATAACTCATGGACATTAGATATGATATAAAATACAGTGTAAATAGTACCATAATTGTTATTAGGTTTTAATTGTTGATATTTTTGGAAAAGTACTTACTCATTTCTCAGATGTTGGAGTTAATGGATATTTGACCATCTATTTTCAATACTTTATTCTTTCTATTTCATTCTTTTTTTGAGATAAATTTGGAGACGTAGTGGTCAGATCTTAAATCCGATGTCAGATTATTCCTCCAATAACGACTACTAAGAAATTTCTCCGCCTTTTGGGACCTTGTACAAGATAAATCTCACGCCTTTGTGCACAGACTGAATTCTTGTGTAGCATAGGAATCGGGAGGTCATCATCTGACATAGATAAAAAATCCCCAAATATCCCTCCGGTAGATTCAAAGAAATTTACTAATGAAGAATAATCACCCGCTATAGTTTAAATACTCCTCTGATTTTTATATATTTTTCCACAAACACATATTGACCTCACAGAATTACAATGTTTCAACTAAGCATTTTTATCAACGAAACAAGAGCTTGCATTGAGGCTTAAAGAATAATAATTTAAAGAAATAGAGCAAGCGTTTATATTTACATATGCCGTTGAAGATTCTGAGAAAATAACTTTTATACACTGTTGTATGGAAGTGGTGCGTAATTGTAAATATACTTTACAGCAATTTAAACAAAACTACTTAAATTAAGAAACCGAACATTTTGTTTCACATACAATTGATTTAAACCTGTAACTTCAGTATTAGATAAACTGGATAAATTCTTTCTCAAATGAAGCAATAGTAATCTCTTAAAAACACTGCTGTACTCTGTTTATAGACTAGTTACACCCCCTCAAATTTAAACAGTATTACTTTAAAAAAGACTACAGAACCTGATAAAGAGCAAGAGTTACGCGTTGTAAACCTCAGAGTAATTTGAAAATCGATGGCTACACCAGGAAACTCTTTACGAAACGTAACCTTTGGAAAACAATTTTTCGTCACGGTACAGAAGCTCTAAGTAAATCACCGTCTCTCAAGGGACTTGGCATTGGATATTTCGCAACTGCTTAGCACTAGAATTCCTTTCCAGAGAACAATACGAGAGGGAAATAAATATACTCGGAGAAAACAGAGCTCACAGTAGAAAATATCTATTCTCAAGTTCTGCTTCTACTTGGTAACCAACAACAAAGAACGCTACCAATGCAAAACTAAAAGAAAGGTAAAAAAAAATGCAGAAGAAAGATTTTTTTCTTTTATTTAAAGTATTTTTTTAACTCCGGTGACACATAATAGCCGTAAAAGAAAATATAAATTACCCGTCTTAAGTCTAGCATGGAACAACATAAAAAAGGGCTACATTTTATGTCCTTGTAAACACTTCACTCTCTTACTGTTGGTACTCCTGAAGCTCGTGTTTTTATGCTTCAGTGAACGACACCGAAATTACTCGAGAAAAAGTAGTTAACCCGCTGGAATCGTTTACAAGTTTTCGACGCTAATCAAAATACGTGCTAAATTTTATCGGCCTCAAGAAGACCAGAAGGGGTGCTAGGGAGATAATGGAATAGAGCTTTCTTCAAATTATCTGGTACAAGAACCTCTTTATCGCCGCATGTGATACAAATATTGATGTTTTGCAAGACGATGAATTATTCAGTAGTTGAGATGTAATTTGTTTCAACACTCTTTATCTGATATTTTCAGTATGGTCAAATGAAAAAACTGAATTGTCGAATATTAAATATTTCTTTGAAATTTTAAAAGCTGATATTATGCTGAAACTTGTCACGTAGCTCATAAAACGTTCTCTGACCTTAAAAATGTAGAGACAGAACAATTTGGTGCAAATATGAAGTTCTTTTAGAAGGTACTATAAGGTTATGAAGCTTACATTTTAAAGCAAAGGCAATAAATATATAAAACTGAGAAAATAGTTTAATTTATTAAATCTAAATACCTTAGGAAATAACTCAAAAACTAGGAAATGAATAAAAACAAGAAAATAAACATGATGGATAAAAAAAACTCTCTGTATAATGATGTAAATTTAGATAAATCGATATAATTTAAAAAATAGTTTATTCAGTAGGATAGTCTTTGAGAATCTGATACACTTAACTTCGGGAAGACCATTTGGGTTAAAAATTATCAGTCCTTTCTACAGTATTATTTTAAGATACCCAGAAAAAATATAGGAATGAGGAACAAAAAAAAGTAATTTCGTTTTGAAACCGTGAAAAGTCATTTAGAGTTTGTGCATAAATTAGTGATTTAGAGTCTTTAAAACTCGTTTCAATAAATATTTGAGTAGCGTGAAAAATTTTAATTTTAATCAATTGGAAATTTTAAGAAAATATGGAAATTGATAGTCCAGCTAAGTGAACAATTTATTTCCACTTCAAAAAAAATTGAAAACATTGTTGAAAAGCTTTGTTCAGAGCATTATAAATTAATATGCATTTCATAAAACAAGTATCAGTTAGAGTTTCAACTTGGCTTCATTTCATTTGATAAATAAATTATATTTATTATAAACTTACAAAATAAAGCGTGAAATTTTCAAATAGAATCATATCCTTGAATGAAATTATATGCGAATGCCTACTAAGCAATTTTTTTCAAATTTCTTTGGATTTAAAAATAACAAACTTCAGAGGAGTGAAACGACATTAAAACAGAAAAAAAATTCTGGCTGCCACAATCGTAAGACCAAATACAAATACATAATATCCAATTCTTGTTATATGATACTATTCTTCTCAACCATCAAAATAAAAAAAGAAACATAATAAAATAATACTTGAAATGTGAAAGAAACAGGTTTTTTTCCATGTTTTGTAACACTCAATACACATTTTACATTAAGTTGTAAACTAAAGAAAAAATATGCTGCGTATTTCTTCCTTGCGGCGATCAAGGTCACACCACCTGTGTTATTTTACTTCATGAGATATCTGTCTATCAATTTCGATTTCTTATCACAATTGTTTGAATTTCAGACGATGTTTAGCGTTGCAGAAATGAAAGGAGATATTTAAGAAAAGAGGGAAATCTACTGTTTTACACTTCTTTGATTTGCATGGAAAGAACAGTGGCTTAAATTCCATTTGCTTTAAGTTTTGATCTTACATCAGAAGAAATTAGTAATTTTTGTTTCAAAATCTGTACTTTTGGGGTAAAGGTGAATTATTTTATTAGTGTAATGATAATTTTTTTGGCAAATTTTAGAGTCTTTATCATTGTGTAGTAAGATAAAACTTCTTCGACAAGACTTTGTGAATTATGATATTGTTTGCTAAGATACAAAAACTGCTTCTTGAAAAAGGATTTTCGACAAAACGCTTCTCTGATTGAGCGATGCAAAATGATAAATAATAATTTTCACATAATGCAGAAACTCATGACAGTCCGGTAAAAGCAACGAATCAACCATGTTAGGATCGTCATTAAAGGTTATGTTTTACAGCGGTCTTTTTTCTTTAAATATGAATAATATTATTATAATTGTTTTACAGAAAAGTGGATTGTCATCTCTCTCTAAACGCTCTCCACATCCTAAACTCTGCATATTTTTCAGTTCAAAGGTTTATGAGACACATTTTAGTGGAAGGTAAATTTTTCTAATTGAATAAAGCAATATGTAGAATTATCATTTGTCAAGCTATTTTGTATCATGGTAGTGGGATTATATCCCATCATCCGCAGATCATTTGGAAAACGAAAAGAATCTGAAAGATGAAAGAAAAGAAGAAATGTTTCTACCAAAAAGTCAGTCATCTTTTTCTGAATTAAGAAATTTAGATTGAAGGATATTTCAATGAATGAAATAACTTTTTCAAAGGTTTTAATTAATATTTCTTTTGTTTTAATCGAAATTGGTTTGCGTACATGAGTACCAGTGTTAGGCATTTTTGCTCAGTATCAATCCTTTATTTTAATTAAAGGATGGACTTTTTAGAGCGAGATTAAATTGTACAATGACTTCTTGTGTCATATAAATTTGTGTTAAAAGAGTTATTTCTAAATGAAACAAAGGCTTTTTAATATTAACTATAAGTTAGTTAATTAAATTTACATCCCATTTCGATGAAAGAATTTGTATACATCGCGATTAACCTCCAAAATACGAACTTCGGCCACATGACGAACATGATACCTCATCCGGCACTCTTGTTTCCAAACCTCCACTCCACAAATCAATACGAAGATGTTTCACTCACTACAGCGGATTTTACATACATAAAACCGACATATATGGTGGATCTTCAAAAGAATCAGAACTCGATCTTGCTAACCTTCGATGACAGATCCAAGACTTCGCCACAAGACCACCGGAGCCTGCAATCAATCATAAATTTAAACACATATAAAAACCGATATTTACTAACTAAATTACTTTTGAATTTGAGATAAGAAAATATTCAAATAAGATTAAGCTAAAAAAGTTGAAGATGAAATTATCATAAGAGGGTATACAATCCACGGAATATAGAGATTATATACCCAAATTGGTCTTGCGACTTCACATAATAAATTACAATAGTTAGAAAAAAATAGGAAAATAGTGTAAATTAAACAACTTGTGTATCTTTTTCTGCGTTTCCGCCAGGCACATCTTTTATTTAGATTTATTTAAATAGCATTCGAATGTAACAAGTATGGACAAATTAATCGACTTTAGTGTGCATAGCCAACAAAGTAGATTTATATTAGAAGTGACAATGACAGAATACATGGTGTTTATTCTGTTAATAGTAGAACAAAATAAGGTATGTAATTCAAATAATTTTCAAGTTACACAAAAAATCCTTTACCCTTCTAGTTAAAGAATATTTAGCAACGTGCCTAAACATACCACTTATTATTTTACAGATATAATAAGAACGTCTGAAAAAAATGGCAGATAGCAATATAATCTCATCCGCTAGTCGTCTGAATGCACAGAAAAACCCTCGGCCTAATATAGATTTAAATCTTCCAGGTTAGCAGAATTCCTCGAACAATTTACACCTCGGAAACGTTCAGGAGAAAAGCCTTAAATGGTGGGAAACAGAGCATATTTCGGGGGAGGCACGCCTTTACAGCTACCGAAGACCGAGGTTGCTCGCTATATATGTTTTATTCCGAGTTTTTCTCTTACCAGATTGGCCGTTTGCCACTTTATATTGAGTTTTTATTTGGTTGCGTACGGTATGAAAAAATTCTTTTTGTATGCTTTTGTTGTGGCGAAGGGAAAAGTAATTTAACTCCGGAAGTTCTGGATTGCGGTTCATATATGCTTTTGTTTACCGGTAAAGAAAAAGAGAAAAAGTGGATAGAAATAGTTGACTTGAAACCTTACGCTAGGGAGTTCTCTGGAAATGTAACTTTTTGTTACTGAGTTATTTTATTCGTGCGCCTCCTTTTTTGTGAATAAATTTATTGATTTATAAAACTCACGCAAGCTAGGAATGTTTTATGTTTTTTAAAATGATTTTAAGCGTTCGTAAATCTTGATTCAGCTATAGAAGAAGCATGAAATTGAAACAAAGTATTTCGGAAAGGAATGGTACAAATGGAAACAGCCTATGAGTTTTCAGAGTAACATTGCATCATTACAATTCAAAAATTACTGTAAGGATCAAAATGGTATTTTTACGGAGATTTAGTGAAATATATTAAAAAGCAAATCATGCTGGTACTAAAATTGTATCAGGCTGTTAAATAACACTAATTGTCCCGAAAACTATAAGGTTAACCTCTTTTAATATCAAAATATGCCACATATATTTAAATGAACAGGTTTATGTATCTTCTATCTTCTTAGAGAAGTGACAGCTGAATCAACAACTAGCTAACGAACCCGGCCGACAATTCTTTGAATAAGCATTTCAAAATGGGTGAAATTGAAGGCATTATTTTTCTGAAATATAAATAAATTTTTACTTACATTTTCCGTCAGATACTTCTGAAAATCCTATGAAATAACGCAAATTTTGCATCTCAGAAAAAAAAGAAACGTTGAATTTTTTTGTCGATACTTTAGCTTATCAAAATTAAATTGTTCATGTCAATGGTTTGATTAATTGTCCTATACATATGAATCATCAAATTAATTTCCACTATAATTTAGATTTATTTCTGTGTGATGAATAATGGAAAACTACTCTCACAATCTTTTGCATATCTTATGATAAATTTTTGTAAGAAAACTTGAAAATAATCCAATAGTTAATTTTTCAAGCATATTGCAATCAAATAATTTTGTGTTGAGCTAGCCAACATATATTTTCATATGAACTTTGCTCATTTGCATACATTTGTCAACAAATCATATGACTGATTTGTGGTTGAATTCGAAAGAATATCTACAGTCAAAACTATTGAACGCTCTTTTCATCAATGTATAATGCATTCTTCGAAAGTAGCGTTTTTGAAATTTTAATGTTCTATGTTATTTCTGTCAAGTGATTGCAATGGACACTATTTGTTTTCACTACTATAATGTTTGGTTTTTGTGTATGTGATGAAACTGAAGATGGAGATAAATACATGCAGAATTTTCCCTTTACTTCCAAGTACCATCTTAAACCCTCTGATTAGCAACAAAGTTACAAAATCAAAGATAAATTCTTTTAAGTAATTTCTAATTTGAAGAGATGTAATTTGAAGTGTTGAAAGGTAGAGTAGTTCCTGACTCAAACTAAAAGATGCACAAACAGTTTATTGTGTATTTAATGTTTGTATTTAAGAGGTATTTTATTATATTTTAAATAATTCCACCTATTGCACTCCAGGAATTTTTTTCTACTTTTCACAAATTTATTTTTTATTTGGAATGTATTTCTCTCTGCCCTTTTTGTATGTTCTGTGCCTTTTTCAATTTCATTTACCATAAATAGGGATGTGGTGTTGCTGTATTTTTGAAATGAAGACACCAGATTTTAGAAAAATAATTATATTTGGACGTAGGAACATATAAGACAGACAACACACATAAAAGATAAAGTGCGGTACGTTGCTTTTAGAAGCCAGAGCTATTCCAAAAATGACGACCACAACTAGACCTAAACATCTCACCTCGCTTCTCGAGGTCGCCACCCAAACTGACTTGTTCACAAAAAGCAACCCTACACTATCAAGGAGTTGCGCCAAGCGTCCGATCAACATTCCCCAACGGTAGCAAAATATTACGAAGGGAATTCAAAATTTTTGCCAGGAATACAAAGGGCTGAAACTTCTTTGTAAACAACGATGGATAAAATAATGTTCCACGCAATACAGAGAGAAAGTTAAAATTTTACTTGGGTACGCAATGACTGCTCTGTGAGGCTTCTATTCATCACACGGACAACATCCAAGCAAAAGTCCATTTCATTCCAAACATTTCAAATCACGTTTGCCTGTGGCGGCGATTGGGAAGCAAAAAATTTATAGACATCTGAATGTTCTCCGGAATATTGGGGGTAGATAACAAAATTTTAAAGTGTAGTTACAAAATTAGATAGCTTCCCCTGGCACTATTGTATTTTTTATATGTATAATTTCTAGTTTTAGTCACCTAAAATAGAATAACCGAACGCCCCCCTAGTCGCCGTCACTGAATTGTTTGCAGCTACTATGATGTTCTGCATATGGCCATCTAAAACTTCTGCAATTACTTCTTAATTTCATGAGCAGCAACTGCAAACAAACTGAAAGTGCGCATAAAGAATGCTGCACATGGCAGTGAAAGGTACCACCTTTGGCAGTAGTGTATCGTGTGCCCAAAGATAGTCACACAGAAAATTGTTCTAAACGAATACAAAACTTTAAGCTTTTCTTCTAATATTCAAAATATTTTTTGAAGTTTCTTACAGAGGAATTATAATTATTAGTATATATGGGATAATAATTTGAAACACTGTACTACTAATATAATAGCCCAGATCTGTCTCTGGGTAACGCTCTAACGTCACCAACAATAAAACTCGCGCCATAGCACTGCGAGACGTTAAACAGTATTATTTCATTGTTAGGGAACCTAAATTTCAGTAATTTTAAATTTAAAAGAGTAATTGACGTTCTAATTTCAAATTTAATATTTCTAAAATAGTGAAGTAAAATTTGATATAAAATTTTTTCTCGCTATGATCAAGAGTACCCGATAAATTTTAAATTATATTAATCATGTATTTCAAATTAATTTCCATTTTTAATTGAAAGTAGTAAATTACTTCAGTGGTATAGCATGCACGTGATATAGTTTGGACGCCATGATACATCTGATTATTTATTGCAATCGTGATGATATAATTTGATAATATTTTTTGGCAACGTTTGACAAGCATTGAAGTGCTTTGTTTTGATTAGGATTTCGAAAAAGAATTCCTTTGAAAGTTTAACTTTTGACTTACTCTTGAGAAGCTGAGAATTTCGTGGTTATTGAATTATAATAAAATTGTTGAACAACGAAAAATTCTTCACACGGAATATTGTTCACCAATAGGTTTTTTGAATAAACAAGTATATAAATAATATGTAAATAAAAAATATTTCCTGTCATAAAACATATGTTTGTTTTATTTGTTTTCAACCAATGTTAAACATTTCTCTGGCATATATATATACCTAAACACGTCGAATTTCACGGGAAATCTCTCGAATGAAGAGGCAATTTGTACCCGTCATACTATGACGGGTGATTTTCTAGTTTGATCTATATTCGCTGAATACCTAAAAGCAGCAGAAACGACTTCATTTACCTGAGAGAACTTTTGGGAGCTCAACTTGTATTACCTGGAAGTCTAAAATGACAGGGCAGAGATTCACTAGCGGTGACCAAACTAAATCAAAACCCATTACGGAATTTCAAATATTTTATGCTTTTATTTTCACAACTCATTTTTAATGTGTTATTTGGACAGCGAAGCATCGTAGCATGATAATGTTTTAGGCTTAATTCCTCTGTTTTTATATTATTTTACATAAATTAGCTCTAAATTATATGAAAACGATAACGTAAAGAAAAAAATGTATATATAATAACGTTGCAACGAATGAAAAGTAAAGTTGTAAAATATACTTAAAATTATTTTTTTTTACTTTATTAAAATTAGAAAAATATTGTACGAAAATAAAACTGATATCACTGAAAAGCAATTTTTTGTTCATATTAAAGTGGTGTAAAAATTGTAGTGAGGTGAGGAATATTAGTGCAATAATTTTCTTTAAAGTTTTTGAGATAGAGTATTAAAATTTTGATTAATTTAAATCTAAATTTAAAAATCTAATCAAAATTTTGAAAAACCTTTTCTTAGTGAGCACCTACTACCCAAAAAAAGAATTCTTGCTGAATGTGGTAGATCTAGTTCCAACAGTTTGTCCTGTAGAGCTTTATGAATGATTTTTGCATCATGCAATTCGCATCAGGCATGAGACAGCTTACATATACAGTATTCAGCCTATAAACATTATATTGTTAAAATACGGGGTGTCCGAGAATTGTTGGACACATAACAAAAATTAAAAATTAATAATGTTACAACTGCAGTTTTTTTTTAAATGTTTTTTTTTCACAGATAGGTGGCGTACCATTACGACGCTCTAAATTTGCTACAGCGAGTGATTTCCATTCGGCTACCGATCAGTAGAAGCCAGCGGCGAATCCAGCGGGGGGGGGGGGGCTATGGGGCAAAAGCCCCCCAAAGTGCTAAGCCAGAATTTTTTATTTTATTTAAAATCATTACAACTCTTTGTTCTTAATTTCCATTTTTAAAAAAATAATAATAATAACGTGTCAACACTGCTTTCTGGCTTCACAGGCTCGAAAATTTTCCTACTTGTCTAGTCATTCCACTTGTACTTGTAGCGTTGACTCGGTCGAAGGCATTTTTTGGCTAGTTATTTCATTGTATTTTTACTTTCTCGTATACGAAGTATACAAAGAGAAAGTATTGTAATCGTCAAAATATTCGAACTCGAGATTTTGACGGATCTCCTCGTTTTAGACCTCCCTGAGTCCGAAAAACACAATTTTGGGATTATGTGTGTCTGTCTGTGAACACGATAACTCGAAAACTATTAGAGCTACGGGGATGAAATTTGGTATGTGGTCTTTAAACATAATTTGTAGGTTTCTATCAAATTTTGGACAAAGTCCGTCAAAGAGAAGTCTGTCTGTCTGTATGTCCGAAGTCATGCAAACACTAGAACTCAAAAATTTGAATAGCTAGATGGATAAAATTTGGTACACAGTTTTATCGTCATGAATGTAGGTCCGTATAAAATTTTGGGCCAAATCCGTCAACGGGTTGGCTGTCTGTCGGTCTGTTTAATCGCATACTTGTTAAGCATTAGTTTCAAAACCGATCTCCATGCGCATGCGTCCTTAGCAGTCTCTGGTACCAAGCGGGAGGATTACGTCAGTTTGTCCTTGAGACGGAGTTTGTGATAGATGTTTTTATCTCCTGTCTTGTTTTCGCTCGCTCGTATAATAGCGTATCTTGCTGGAGTGTGATGGATAATAAATATTGCTAAGTTTTAATACATAGGCATCTCTTTTTTATATGATTCTTCACTTAAATATTTTACAATCACTATAATCTGCAATGAAAAACCTTCTGATATTCGTTGCATTCTGGATTACAGAAGGATCGATTTTTTTTATCAAGGGAAATGACAAATTTTTGAGCAGTATACGAGAAAGTTTAGGGGGGGTCACTCCCACTGGTTTATTAAATTATCGAAAATACTGTGTTGTTCTTTGCGATTCTTATTGTCAGGTGAGTTAAGTCTATAAAGTTAAATTGTTTTGGTTTGCATAAGCCATGAGGTCTAAAATTTTACAAAATTATTATGATCTCCCCCCCCCCCCCCCCGAACAACTGCCAGAATCCGATGCGCGTTTTCTTGTTTCCTTTTTTTTGTTTTTCTTGAATATCTCGAAAACTATTGAGTTTTCGAATGACAATTAATTTATGAAATTAAAGAGCGTAAAATTCCCTACAAATACACGCTTTTGTTTTACTTCTAGCTTTCATATTTTCGTAGATAATGTCTATCAAATACTGGAGATTTCCAGTAATTCACGACCACCTAGACAACCGTAACGGCTCGTTGACTATCTGAATTTTAATTAAATGCGCTCTTAGTTTTAAAAGAAACCGTAGTTGTAACATTATTAGTTGGTTTACTATTAATTTTTGAAATGTGTCCAACAAATCTCGGACACCACATATAATTTTTATCATTGCAGTGAAAGAATTTTATTAAGTCTTTCAGGATACAATATAATAAATATTTCATGTTGCGTATTCAGATTATGTAAGCAATTTTCGATTCTTAGAGGTTGACAAAAGAAACCGCGTCTGTCTCCTTCTGTGATGGATCGTCTTCAAGGGACAGCTTAAACAATCATGAATTTTTTTTGCAACTCTCTCCGCACTTGTAAACTGTATGTAAAGAGCGTACAAAAAGTCTCTTAACGCTCATTATGAATTCTTGATTGATAATTGAATTTTTGTTTTCTCAACTAGTTCCATTAAAATTGGTGAAATGATTTCATTCCTTAGATCCTTTTTACTTCATCAGGCCTTTAATGCCATTTACTTCGAAAACTTTGCCATATTAATAATGATTAAATGTGACATTTACTAACTCCTTCGCAAACAATGATATGCCTGGCTCATTGCATCGACTTACAGAATTTTTGATATTTAAATCTGAAATTAACCTTTAAATGCCCAGTGTCCCTTTTAAGCAACATACCCAGTTTTGTTTCTTAAATATTGAGAATAAGACTGAAGCTCTAATACCTTTTGTTGCCAATAGGATAAATATTAAAATTTTTATTAAATAAATTTACAACATATAGATGGCAAAATGAGTGCCGATAAAAAAATAAAAATAAATTGATGTTTTTCACTTGAGGCTGCATTTTTTTAGGTTCGTTTGTACACTTGAGATTGCCCTATTTTATTCTAAAATGTTGAAGGAAATTTCTTATCAGTATTATTGTTTATTAAAATCCATCTGTGTTTAATACTATAGAATTTTATCAAGGAACTTTCTTCTGAAATAAAGCCCAGTGTTGTCAGATGGTAAAAAACTATTTTTTAGCCATAAACAATTCTTACAACAAAATAGGATTATTTAAAGTACTTTTCCCGTGTTTTATTAAAGAAATAAAAGTCGAGAAACATTTTTAAATCAATTTTGAATCAATCGGGCTTTTAAGGCCTAAATCAAATTAACAGTTGATTTAAAGAACGAAAATCTGTCTGACTCAAAAATATCAAATGCCCTTTATGTTCTTGTACGGATTGAAATAACAGCAAGTGCCCCAAATAAGATGTGACATTTAAGTAGGAAATTAGATAAATTCATAGGTAAAGGGCTAAATTAATAACAAACCTTTATAGTAAATCTGATGGAAATAGAACATGAAAGCAGGTATATTCACATATTTCCTAATCATACGTCTGTTAGGCACTTTGAGGTTCTATCTACTTGAAGACACTGTAGTTTCTTACTTTTTCCCCTCTCTATCTATAAATACCAATTATCCTCTAAATAAAACAACACATTTAAGCATGATATGAAACACGAAATTGTGACACCTAAGGAATCTTTAGCTTTTTAAGTTACTCAGTTGAATGGTTCGAGACACACGATCAATTTATTCTTAACCTATTGCTGTTTTCTCATTAAATATTTCTGTCATTCACTTTTAAAGATTTACCAGGCGCCATAGAACAATAATTTATCTTTCAGTCCAGTGAAAAAAAATTTCAGAAATATACCAGTTCGTAATCAAACATCGAGACGAATTCACTGACATCGTCTGTCAGAATACATTCCATTTCCTCCATGGTGACAACTTTCATCTTCCGAATAAGAATACTGTCTTAAAAACTAAAAAATTCCCATCATCGCTTTGCCAGCTTCAGTTCATCTTATTTTCCGAATGGAGTTTCGAGCGTATGCGTAGCAACCTCAGAAAGGAAAAGGAGTGAAAGTCAGTCTGCAACAACAGGCATAAGAATAAAATGAATAAAAAAAAAGAGTCAGAACTGGAAACAAACACATTAAACTTCCAGCTTCGAAAAATATCTAGACGACAGGACATTCCAGGACACAGTAAAACGAGCATATTTCCTTCAGCGGTTTCCATAGTAACTATGAAATGCGCCATGAAGAAGAATCTTTTGATGAGTAGTGCTTTTGAGTACTGTGGATTGATATTTTTCTCTTTTTCCCCCAATAAATGCCATTTCAAATTTTTCTTAAGAACAATTCGATTGAATGAGTATTCATCGAATGTTTTAATAATTAAGGCAACTTTCAGCAATGTCCAAAGGAAAAAGCTTATGATAATTGTTATTTTCTTTTTATCGTGCATGCTGATGCGCATTTCTTTTCCTAAAAGTCTTGATGCTTGTTGACGTTTCTTAATCAACTTGGAACAAAGTTCTCTTGTAAATATATTTTAAGTATTAGTCAGCGGCTTTCAACCCTTTATTGCTTGAAATCCAATTTTCCATATCAATTTTAGGGTTATCAGTTGCTTCCAAATACATCTGCTGAATTTTGCCCCTCATCTAATTAGCTATGGATTATTAAATAATTAATATTGAAATAACATTTGTATTACTAACAGATAATTTCCAGTTTTTAAGGATATTCTTTTTCATATTAATAGACAGAATATTTCCTAATTATAGTTTGGATAATCAGTTTATTGATTTATGTTTATTTTTATTTTTCATAACTTTTGCAGCTTCCCCGCTCACCCCATATCCTTAATTTCATATCAATAGGTTGACAATTATTGCTTTCAAGCTTGTTAATCATTATATTTTTCTAACGGCAGATTTAGGGTAAGCAGTATGATCAATTAGTTGATAGACTAAAACTTTTTTAATTGTATAACGGAGAAAACCGAAAAAAGTTGAAATCTCTGCTATATAAAAAATAAAAAGAGAATATGAAAAAATTATTATTAAGACAGACATTAAGAGAAGATCCTAGAATAATTGCTAATTATGCTTGACTAAAATCAAACTGCATTTTAATTTTTTTAATAATATGAGGTTATGTCGTATTTTGAAATCAAAAAATAACCTTTTATATTCAATTATTTTTTTAAAAAAAGCTATGTCGAAAATAAAGTTATTTAAGTAAAAGAAAGATTTTCTCTAAATTTCATATTCAAAGTTTATTTAGCATATTTTTAAAGCTGCTTTATATTTAATTTCTTACATAAAATAAATAAAGATAATGGTTATAATTGCAGGAAAGGTGCAATTTTGAGGTTTGACGGTTCACCCGTCATTGGAAAGATACTTAAATCAAAAATTAATGTAATGATGGGAGTTTTATTATAACAATAATTTCAAATAGGAGACGTCGCAGACTTAATAGTCAATTTATTGCTTTTAGAGTTCTATATTACATACATGTGTAAGGTATGAGGTATTGATTTTTTTTCAATTCATTTCAAACCCTTATTACGCACAGCTATATAAAAGGAAATTTAAATTTGAAAAAATTTATTTTTCAAATTAAGCTTACAAACATTATAAAAAACGCACATTGTAATTACTTATATATGAATGTTTGAAGGAAAATTCTTTGTTAAAGTAAAATTTTGCAAAAATAACTTCATAATTGTATATGTCATTAAAAAACCATAAACTATTCATTCTTTGGGCATTGCATACTATTACTGTATTGTATGTGTTACACATATTTTTATGACACGCTGTATTGAATCTTTGCTGAATGTATTGATGAAATATTATCATTTGTAGGAATTAATTAAAAAAAGAATTTGAATTTCATTTAATAGCTGTTATTTGTTATTAAATTAATGATTAGTTCTAAAAATAAGTATTCCAAAAACATTAAGGAACTTTCGATGGGCGCAAATTTTGTACAATTGCTTATCTCTTTCCTCAGCTTATATAATATAACTTCCTAACAAATAATCTATTCTTAGAAAACTACTTTTAAATGTACCAGTTGCTGTATGGACCGAAATATTTGATTTTGCAATCCTTCGCTGGCCACATAAATAGGGAATATTGACCCTAGGTGTAGTGTTTGGTTGAACGGACGCTTGGCGCAACTCCTGCCTATCGCAGGGTTACTTTTTGTAAACAAGTCAGTTTCGGCGAGGACCTCGAGAAGCAATGTGAGATTTTTAGGCCTAGTTGTGGTCGTTATTTTTGAATTAGCTCTTGCTTCTAAGTGCAACGTACAGCACTATAATTTTTATGTGTGTTGTCTGTCTAATGCTTGTCTACATCCAAATAGATATATTTTTCTAAAATCTGGTGACTTCATTACAAAAGACAGGAACATTACACTAGGGATATCGCTTAAAATGTTTTAAAAATATATAGTTTTCTTCATTAATTAGGTCTTCTGGTCAATGTAAATAGTAGTGAAACGATTATTCATTTATATGAAACAAGTAATATAAAAAAAATTTTAAGTCAATTCCTACTTAGGTCAACAAAGAAAAATTTTATTTTAGAAATTTTTTTCTCCCATATAAAACTAAAATTAATTAATTAAATTTAATTAATGAATTAATACTTGAAAAAAATGTATTAACATCAAGTCTCATCCACTTCAAGTTTTAAAAAATGTATTTGAACTTGAGTGGATGAATAAAAAGTATTTTATTAACGATTGAAAAGTTGAACAAGATATATAAATATATATAGGGAGAGTGTGAACTAATAGTAGGAATTGAAAAACAGTGCTATTTTCTATTTATATTTTTATTAGCTAGCATTTTATAATGTTAAAAAGGAAATACAAACACAATAATAAACGAAATCTATACAAAATTATAAAAATGTTCGGTTGGGCAGTTGATGAGAATTTTTAAGAATAGATTCAAAATTCCCAAGTTAAATTCCACCCAGTGCAAAAATAACCAAACTCCCAATAACATTTTTGATTACAACTTTATTAAAAGCATCAAATACTGTGATTAATGCATTTGTATAATTATTGTAATTAATGAAGAGATGACATTGAAAGATATTTTAGATGTGCCTATCAAGATGAAGTCAGGTATATTTATTCGTTTTTCGATAGTTCTTCTGTCGTAGTTTTTATTCAATTTCCGATAACTCTTCCGCCATGGTTTTGTGGACCTTTTAATTATGCTAGTGAGTCTAAATATAATATTGAGAATTATATTTTACATAAAAAGTAATAAAGCATGTTTATCGGATGAATAAAAGTAATAATTCACGAATTATAAAACTAAGAATATTAAAAGTTAACTTAAAAATAAGAAAAAGAGTGAACAATTTTCTACATAGATTTATCTAAAATATGTTTGTGCCATTATATGAAAGAACCACCGTTATATTAAAAAAATCTATTAAACAAACTATTTTCTTCAGCAAAATATAAACGAGTTAAATTTAACTTTCAACCAAAAAATGCATTTTTTATGAAGAAAAATCATGTAATTAAAAGTCCGAAAAAAATTTAAATAACTTTACTTTTGAATCAGACACAAAAATTTGCAATTTAACGATTCTATCTTTTCCCCCCAACCTTATCCCTTAAAAAGTCACTACCCCCTCGTTTTTCATTATTGTTATTTTTTCCGCGATTTAAAAAAGAATAGAACTTCCTATTTCCTTTCCCTCTCACTCGGGGAGACTTTTCTTATAGGGGGGGATAAGAAAAACTCCCCTCCCCTTCTCCGCCTGATTCGTTTAGCGAGGTTACGGTTCACGAATTCCGTTTAAATTTTTAGAATCCACCCCTACGAGGGGAATTTTGTTAAGCTATCTGTATGTAGAACGTCAGCTTAACCTCACTTTCGACCAAGGTTTGTTGGGATATTTTTTGCCGCTCAATTTTATCTTCTAAAAAGAGAAAATTTTATCCAATGTAAAAGTGCCTCCTAGATAAACGACGGTTTATTGTCACTTGTTAATTAATTTAAATTTAAATTATTTGTTTTGGTCCTTCTAGTTCACATTTTTTAGCTTTTTTTCCTTTCTTCTAAATAGGAAAATTTTATGAACGTAAGCAGTTTAGATACAAGATAATGTTTGAAACGAATTTTTTTTAAATAATATAAATTATTTTATAATCAAAGATTATAATCTGTGATTAAAATTCCCTTTATTTACTAAAAGAGAGAAGAGAATGCTTCATTCAGTTAAGCATTGCAGTCGTATTAAATTAAATTAATAAACCGATTGTGTGAATGAAAGGCTTTTAGAAAATCGTGCATGTTAACTATTTTTTTCCATATTTCATATGATTTGCATTATTTTCCTAAATGAAACTAACATTTTACTTTTATCATGAAATAAAATTTTCAAAATTTTAGCATTTGAACCCACGCGATGAATACATTAGTTTGAATACTTCTAGTTTAGTTTATATACTTATTAAATATATTAGTCGAAAGATGTCCTTAGTCTGTTTATTATTTTTTCTGTCAATCAATTTCACTTTCCATTCAAATGGCATGGAATGAGTTCCCTCTAAAAATACATTTCTTATGAATATTTTTAAGGGAATAAAATACTAATAGCAAAATAAAAAAAGTTTTATTATTCCAATAATAAAAAATTTTAAGAAAATAAAGTTTTATTTTTTCAGAATCTTTGCAATATTGGGTAGGTTCAGGCCATACTTAGGTAGCTTTTTTTTTCAATTTGCGTCGGCAACGTTGAAGAGGACGGAGTGACAAAGTTTGTGGTTGAAATAGCTTTTGTAGTTCGTGATATCGTTTTAAACTAAATTCTTCGCAAAACTGAGACATTTGGTGTTCTAGATAACGGTATTTCCAATTCGTGAAACTAGCATGAAAATTCCATGAAGAGAATTCCAATAGTAGCAAGATGTTTAGGCTTTTTTAAACATAGTTTAAAAAATCGATGAACAAAACGTTTTGACACCAATAGTAGCAAGATGTTTAGGGTTTTTCTAAAAAAAAAATAGTCTGAAAATCAATGAACAAAACGTTTTGAAATTTCCCTTAAATTAATGATATACGTTTCGAGATATTGTGAATTATTTTTTTTTCTTAGCACTACACTCCATGATGAATATCAATCTCAAAGTAAAAATAAAAAGTTGTTATACAAGAAAAAAGAAAATAGCAAACATTTTGAAAATTCCGCCATTTTCATGATTACCAGAGTGTTTATTGATATAGAGTAACACGGTAAGTTTTCGATTTAACTTTCTTCTCTGTGAGGAAAGTCGTCGCACAAATCAATAAATTGCTGAGACTTCATAAGTGGGAAGAACAATCTTCTTAAAAGTCTCTCAAATTACACAGCATTTATAAATTTCCCAGAGATTCGGTTAGCTCTCTTAGAATTTTGGCATTATAAATGATATATTAAAGTGTCTTTTGTGATTTGATTTGTCTAATTGTTTCAAAATGTGGTGTACTTATTTAGTATTAATAACTGTATGATTTTTTGTAACAACTGAAAGGATATTTATTCATTTAATTTCAATATTTTTTTACTTGCTTTCTTGGCTCCGTTTTTCCCGTGCCAGCATTACTTACATTACTGCAGTAAAAGATGCATTCAATGGCTGGTTGCAGTTACCTCTTTTTTAATGAAGTTAATTTTATACATCTTTCTCAAAACAATGCATACGGTATAGAAAAAAATAATTTGAAACATTCTTCTTAGCATTCTTCAAATGAAAATTATGAAACCACAAGAAAAAAATGGTAAATAAGTATATCTATATATGTAAACAGAGTTCTAAAAACAAATCAGTAAGACTTAAGATGCAGTGGGGTTTCGTTGCAAAGCTCATTATAACCGCGCCACCATTAAGAAGCTCGCAGAAAGGAAAACAAAGTTTCAGAATTACCATATTTGGCGAATAATCTTCCAAAAGATCGTACCATTTTTTAAGTCAAGCCAGCATGCTGAGCATGTTGAAACAAATTATTTCTCCTTCTTTCTGAACGCCTTTTAAAACTTTCTTCAACTGATTAATTTGTGCTTTAAATTTGTCTTCATTCATTTTTTGTATTAGATTTAACAGTACAGTTCAGATTAATTATGAACTAGTTTAAAAGAAGGCTCAAACTAAATCACACTGGTTTGTTTAAATTTGGAAAGTGAAATCATGTTATTTATCAACTACTATAGATTTTACTAAATCCTACAGATAAATGGCTCTTTTTTTGAGAGCCACATATAAGGAATATTTATGTAGATGATGTTTCGGACTAGAAGTTCGCATCTCCTTTAATTTAATTTATCTAGTTAAGAGCAGAAAAATCATTCAGTAATTTCGCCGCCATTACTTTAAAATAAACTTTAATCCAACTCTGTAAGTTTAAGCTGTTATTAGACGAAGTATGAGCACTTTAAGGGTTCTTATATCCTACCATATCCTTCAAAGCGAAAGAAAGTGTAGAAAATAGAAAACGAGGGGAAAAAATAGAAAAAGAAATATCAAATATCTGCGGAGATTATTATTATTTTTCCTACTTGCCTTCAGTCATAACGGATATACATCCTCAATCAGGAAATAGAGAAGATAAGTTATAAAAACTCTTTTTTTCAAGTAAAAGGATGGCTGTGCTCCTTTATTTTTTCAAAATGTTACTTCTTCTTTCCATGGTTTTAAAGCGTTGCCTAATTTCTCAATACTGACATGTCATCATCAATATCTTCTCCGATATTTTCTAGATGATATGATCGCCGTAATTTCTTCCCTCAAAATTGTAAAAATAGTTATTTTCCTTTGCTATCTATAGCAAATCATTCTTTAGAAGATGTATAATAGTACACTGAAAAAAAATTCTGGTCAAAACTACCAGAATATGGTAAAATTTACCGTATTCTCTGGCTCATATGGAACACCATAAAGTACGGTATTTTTTACCGTAGCAGTTTAGTAATGACTTTATGGTAAAATAACCAGAAAAATATCGTTTATTTACCACTCTGTTTGGTATGGAATTTGGTATTATTACCGTACACAAAGGTAATACTACCAAATAAGATGGTAATTTAGACCATTTAATTTGATAAATTTACCAGAATAACTCTGGTTCTATTACCAATAAGATGATAATTTAGACCATTTAATTTGATAAATTTACCAGAATAACTCTGGTTCTATTACCAATAAGATGGTAATTTAGACCATTTAATTTGATAAATTTACCAGAATAACTCTGGTTCTATTACAAATTATCTGGTAAAATTTGAGATACGGTATGTCCATTTATAATGCCAATCGCATTAATATTTATTTATTTTTGCTTTTTAACCGGTAAAATTTTACTCAATTCTCAACATCACTACGATTTTGAAAAAAGCAGAATGTTTGTAAATATACAAATGCCTGAGGCAGAGTGAAAAAAGAACTATGAAAATAAATACAAAAACTCGACTCATTTTTACAAATTGTTAAATTTATTAAGTGATGTTATAATTACTAAAATTTATCATTTCTTGGTAATTTAATTCCCTTTATTAATATACATAATATGCAGTGAATTTATTTTAAGTATTTAAGAAAATAAAAGCACAGATTTCAAATCTAACTTCAATTTATTGAACAGTGTATAATACTTATTAAATTTAGAATTGGTAACAATAGTAGTAGTTCAACGTTTCACCAAAATATGGTGCATGGATAGTTGTCACCATAGCATGGTGAAACTTGACTCCATCAACTGGTGCTTTGATTGAACCATGGGATGGTAATACATTGAACCATGGAATGGCAATACGTTGAACCATGGAATGGTATATATATATGGTATAACCATATGCACTGTGCAATGGATTGACATAAAATTGAATTTCTATTAATGATTTCATATAAAATAAATCATTTCAGATTTGCAATAATAAATTTAAAATGTTTATCAGTATCCTTACATTTTTCTGCAATAAAATTTGAAGTATTTATGCTGAAATTGAAATAAAATAATGACATATTAAGCTTTAATACTTAATTTGAAAATTTTGAGAGAAGCATAAAAACCACTTGAAGTATCTGGAAATTTAAGCAATGCCTCTGACAATTTAATTTACTTATGAAGAAAATTTTATAGAATATTCAAACTGAATTTTTTTCAAATATTAAAAAACCCAAGATTGCATTACTGTTCCAATTTCAGAAAAAATGCTTCATTTTTCTGTAAAGATATGAGAGTCCATGCATATAATGGTTTCCCATAAATCCTTTAACAATCAGGTATTTTCCCAATACATTAAGTACGATACATGTGAAGTCAAACTGAGATACTGCCTACTATTACTGTGAATTTTTTTTGTTCATTTATGCAGTACTTGTTTTTAAATTATTAGTTTATTAAAACATTTAAATTGCAAATTTAATTCAACTTTTCAGAGATTAATAATTAGGGAAACTTTAAAAAGGAAAATCAAACATTTAATTTAATAGCATAAACAAACTTTTTCTGCTTCATTTTCAAATGGAACTGTATTTTTCATTGAAACACATAATTCTCTAAATTGCAAGCTTTCTATACAAACCTGAAAAATAAATTCACAATGAATTGTTCAAGATTTTAGCTTACTCCCTTCTTGATTTCTTTGAAGTAGCTCAATTTTTCTTGTGCTTTTAGACATTTTCCTTTGTAAATAAAAACAAACGGATACACGTAAGACCACAAGGCAGAAGTGACAACTTCTAGGTGTATACTATATTACAAAAGTACTTGTATATTATAGTATTATAAATGTACGCATTTCTAGTCTGCTAAAAACAATACAGCACATATTTTTTTTTACGATAATATATTAAAACAAGAACAATCGAATAAAATCAGATGAATATAAATTGCCAAATATGGTTTGCAAATAAAAATTCTTGCACCTATATTTGAAAATGTGTACAGTTCTACTTTATTTTAAAAAATGTCCCTTCCTCTACAGACACAATTGTAACGCTTAGATATATTTCCAAATAATTTACTCGTAACATTTTGATTACCATGGACATTTAAATAGCAAGAGAACAAGATGGTTTATTGTATTTCAGAATGTACTGATAAAATGCTTTTTTGTTTCAAACTTTAACTTTTAATCTTATTAGATTTTTCATAACTGATCTCTATAGTAATAAACATCATTTGAATAAACTAACACATGAATGAAAAGCTTATTTCACTTCAAAAAATTTATTTTTACAGTGATTGTAGTTCGTATTGCATCTGCTACATTAAAAAATACATAAAAATGAAGTTTATACACAAGCAAATTATTTTATATAACAGCATATTCAATATTAAAAATGCACAGCTTTTGAAACATTTCATTAAAGATTACACATATATTATAATATATTTTATGACAATTCAGAACAACATATTTATCAACAATTTCAGAAAACAATCAGTTCTGACATGCATGCAAAAAAAAGTTTGCTTTTAAATGAATTTTTTCCATGGGAAAGTAATGGTTTGTCTCTATCCTTCACAGAGAATAAAATTAAGAAATCAATAATGTAATGTGCAGATTCAGTTATATGAAACATGAATATCATAATGTAAATGCAATATTATAAGTAAAAAATAAGTTCAAACGTAAACAAAATGAAGTAAAAAATACATCAAAATGGTGCAATGCAACACTTGAAAATAGCCGTCAACATTCTTTATTCGTAAGGAACTGTGAAAAGTTGATATTGTTTTTGGAGTTTGACTGCTTTGAAAATTTTTCACATTTATTCTTTGGGGTTAAATAAACAATACTTTTGAATAACCACTGAATAATTATATCTGATAGAGGATAAACATCAACAAAATCCTGAAATTTCAAAATTTTAATATCTTTTGAACTTTCTAACTTGAAACATCCTAGGAAAAGAGTGCTGCTCGTAAATGTGTGACAAGCAAATTTTGTACAAGTACCTTTCCTTAAAATTATTATGATTTTCTCAAAAACTGGTTCATCATTATGAAATCCAGAGACAAGGCACATTCTTGATTTGTAAATCAGACCATTTAATTCTACTTTTTTTTAATGAATAAAATTCCTCACAGTCTGAAAGTAATCGTGTGATCTCTGTTGAATAATTGTTTATATCTACGATTTTCCCACTTATCACTGAATTCTTTTTCCCTATAGGTCGTAAAGATTCCAAATTATAATAGCACTGTAGCTGTTGATGTCTTTAGGCCAATGAGTATGGCAAATTTAGATTATTTTTAATGCGTTGGCAACATGTTTAAAATATAAATACTTCGCCTCAAAGCACATTGACCAGGAACAAGTTAGTGGGCCAAATGCAAGAATAAGTCGTGGATAATGTACAAGAAAATGAAATTTAGGTGTAAATTTAACAGAAGGAAATATCTTTAAAAAAATTGTGATGATTTTGAATCAAGTGTGACAAATGAGACACATAAGATAAATTGATTTTTGGTGCAAGAACAATATCTACTATTTCTTTTAATGTTAAGATGCATGCAGGTTCAGAATCTAGAACACTTTGACCAATAAATAATGGCAAAAATCTCAACAGGACTACGTACGGGCAGCAATCATTTTAATACCCTTCTGAGAAGGCTCTGAAATTATGGTTGGTTTGTTAGCAGCATCATAAAACCCAAATTTTGAATGCTTGATCTTGCAATTTAATTGCGATAGGGTTATATACTTCTTAACTATAAAATAATTTATAATCAACGCAAATCAAATGGAACAACACCTTCTAGTAAATCATGCATTACATCTGGCGGTAGCATGTTACTGCAATGAAAATATTTTAAAAAGTTAAAAGGAAACCATAAACAGATGTATACATTGAATCCTTGTTTACTAACGACAGATGGTGCTTATACAATTGTTTTGTACGCTGTACAAATTTAGATTCTGTAAAATTAGCCTGCATATCGCTTTTATTTGCTATGCAAAAGCAACAACAAATTACATTTGTACTAAAATTAGTAACATAGCCACCTATTTGGTGAGCAGCTAAATTCTCACCTATTATAGAAACAATTCCACCTTTAACATTATGAAGTATTCCTGAAATAATTATTCCATCGGTGTTTCTAATAACTTTAGGTCTTTTATCAGAGGTTGGAGAACTGCTTTAGATCCGAAGTATTTTATATCTGAGTATTTGCACAAATTAGCTAACTGCATATCTTTCCCTGAAGAACGATACTTAGATGGGAATGTTTCCTAGTGTAAAATAAAATGCACCTAGCTTGTGTTTTGCTTGATTACCTCTTAATGGGTTAAAACCCATAAATTCATCAAAATATAGCAAAATTTGTATATTTGGAAAACTGAAACAAAGGGTTGTTCTTAAAATTGGTTCCATCATGAATATCTGACAAAATATTTGCATTTTTACTTTCCGATGTAGACATTATACAATCTAAAACTTCATTATTTTTGCAAAATGCTTGAATAGTTTTTATAATAGGTACATAGTGGTAGTTTGAAACTTGAGTTTTCGACTTGAGCATATATTTCACAGGTTCAACCAAACCAAAGTTTTCCTTCAGAAATTTTTTCTGAGAATATTAAAATTTCATAACATTAAAAGTGGAATTTTAATTACTCGCTGCAGGATTATTTAAAACCAAGTTTAGAACCTTCTCATTTACATTGTTTTCTTTAAGAGTTTCTACTATAGACTGTTTAGTTAATGAAACAGAACCTGTTTGGAATTCATTTACTGCATTTATTAATTCACAAATTGTAGAACTGGGCAGCAAAAATTTTTCTTGCATTTTCGAAATAAATAATACAACATTTCTATTGTAGTCTGGGATCAATATTGAATTCTCCCTGAAATTTTCAACATGATTGGGAACTGATTGAGACAGTTGTACCTGATTTCTGTTTTTGACATGTGTTAAGATCTCACTTAAAATCATTTAACACATAACAAGAGTGATACCTTGACAAATGTGACTTAAAAGAAGAATAAACTCCATATTTCAGCTGACAATTCTTTAGAGGGCAGAAAATAATATCATGTTCCTTAAAATGTGAAATAAACTTACACTTTAGAAAAGATTTAAATCCAAATGTTCTATAAGTTAACATATTTGTATTTTTAGTTTTAAATTCATCATGTTGATACAGGTGCTTTTTAAATGACGAAAAAGTGGTAAATATTATGAGACAACTGTTGAAGGCACAAATATAATAAAAATTAGGATCATATCTGTGAACAAATACAAATGAACATAAGAAAAATCTTTAGCACACAGCAAACTACAAAATAAATAACAGAAAATGACAAAATACAATTTTTTTCAATTTGATATAACTTTAAATGTTATGCTTAAGTGATATTCTGCGATAAAGAGTAAGGACTTGACTACATCGATTCATTCTCGGATACAGTGCAGAAATTGTTGGCTTCGAAATTTCCAACACTGCAAATCTCCTTCAACATCTGAGGTAACCTAACAAAAGAAAAATTATGAAATATTGAAAAATCATTTAAATTATGAATAATGCCTTTAAGCCCCTAAAAATAAATATGCAAATAAGTGCCCTATTAGTGCATTTTGAGGGCTTCTGGGAACCCTGAATAGAGTCGGGTAAGGTAAAATGGGTTGTCAAAATATATGGCTTATAAAACATATATTCAAGGTTTTTTGTTCCGATTTTCATTCCTCAATTGATATTATCTGACTTTCATACCTCAATAGAGGCATTATTTATATAAACTAAATTTCTTCCCACTGCAACTTCCGTATTAAAATTTATACATTCAGTACATTTTGAACGAGCATGATCAGAGTTTTTAAAATTGTGCTATTTGTATAAATACAAAATTTCCATTAACTGTAATAAACGAAATAAGTTCAACTCGTGTTCAACAATTTTCAAAATATTTGTTTTTTCTCAAAAACTAACCATTTAATTACAATTCTTTTGTTATGAATAGGTAGACTAAATCCATATGATAAACGATATGCGCATATTAATACAGAGATGCTTAGTAGCCTCAAAATGAGAACATTTTCAAAGTCACTGTTATTAAAACTTCTCAACAAAGCATTACATTTATTCTGATTATTTTGTTTGACAAAATTTTCTTATTGGATAATAACACCATTTTTATAAGTCTTGATCATGATTTGTGAAAACGTGCTAGCGGTTTTAGCACATAAGATTTTTCAAGGTAATTTGCAGGGGAAGAAAATTTTGTTCCCAAAGAAATAAAAAAAAAATTATATTGTCTCAATCTTATAAACTGACACCTTGAATACATGTGTCTTTCCTAGACCTTTGTGTTTTAGTGGCTCCACTTTTGGAATCTTCTCTGAATATTATATTAAGCTACGCTACCCGTGAACGTTTTAAGAATATGTAAAACTAAATATATTTTTAAAAAAGCGACAGTTTTTTCTTTCAAAGAAAATCGATTTTTTTTTTGTTGAAAAATAATTTATATTCGAAAAATAGAATTACAGAAAAATTTCGTATATCATACCAGAATTTTTATATTTACATCACAAATCAAGTGAAGTGACCTCGTTGTTCCAAAAGAAG
The DNA here is from genome assembly GCA_013235015.1 of Araneus ventricosus. Lineage (NCBI taxonomy): Eukaryota > Metazoa > Arthropoda > Arachnida > Araneae > Araneidae > Araneus > Araneus ventricosus. Next base: position 4,956,751 of record BGPR01000003.1, on the reverse strand, counting down.
TGAATCCAATTTCAAAAGTACTTAAACATAAATAAATGTATTTAGAGTTTTAGGTAATGTTCCCTTCTAAAATCTCAGTTTCTTTCTCTAAAATCCCTTATGTTTGTGTGAGCAATGAAATTTAACTCTACAATGTACTTAAAAACCTGGAGTGGAAAACTACCCAATTACTCAAAACTATTGCATCTTTCTTAATAAATACTTTCTTAATAAATAGTTAAATAAAAATGAAAATCATTCAGATTTATATATTTATTTTGTAAATTAATAAATATAATAATTGATCAAATTAAAAATGTTTCAATTATGTATTCGATATAATTTAGCAGCATATATTTAGAATAGCTATTCGATATGTTCAAAAATTATATTGAACCTTATACATCTTATTTATTTCAATATTTTCATAACTTGCGTAAATTTAATTTTAGTTACTACATTGTTGCTTTAGAGTTGTCCAGTAAAGAAAGAGAATAGTAATTTCTCCAAAAATAAGATCTCAGAAAATACAGAAGACATGAATAGGAAATAAAGTAGAGACTCTTTAAATGACACAGTTCAAGTTTAGGAGCTATGCAGATTATATGTCGATTATAAGTTGCTTACAATTTACTTTTTTCAATTCTTTGAAAAACTATAAATAAATGCATAGATATGAAAGTAAAAAAAAATCTAAACACAAAAAAGAATTATACATATTCCACCCATCCATATTCTTCATAAAAAATATATAATTTTAGATATAACAGTTTTAAGAAGCACAGTATAAATAATAGAAAGATGTTCAAGTTATGAAGGAAACAAAACGTAATAGGAACATTCTTTCAATTTGTTCTTATGATAACTTGATTTTGATAATTTTCATATTATATTTATGCAAGAAGTTTACAAATAGAATACAGAAAACAACAAAGTTGAAGAAAGAATTGTGAAAATACATATGCGTTAACATAAAAAAGCAGCTAAAATATTTAACATACTAGCTTGTTAATTCGTATTACACTTAATACTTTTGCCGTTTTCGACTACATTGACAAAAATCTATTCTTTTCTGCATCAGAATATCAAAACAAATGACCAAAAATGTGCATTTTTAGAAAACTCACCATTAATCTCCTTCTTAAGGTTTACAGTAAGAGTGTGAATAAAGGTGTTCATTTAATGCTTAATCTAATTTACATGAAAACATTTGTTTAAAATTTGATACTATTTTAACTTTGCAAAAACTAAACTAAAAGACAAGATTACACATTCTATAAAGTACAAACTATATTCCTGAAAGCAATCATAATATATTTTACATAGTCCTATTAAATAATTGTAGTTTGATTTTTTGTCTTTGAATGCTTGAGTACCGGCATTTTCTATGAACAAATTTGTAAAAATAACTTATTTTTCAATACAATTGCAATCAATCAAAAAATTCTAGAATACATTTTTAGTATTTTTACAAATTTCTTTCTACACAACAATTAGCCACTAAATTATTTTGAGTTACTACAATTGGGTACTAAAGTATTGCGAGTTATACATTAAGCAAATTAATAAACTTGTGACATCAAAATATCAGAAAAAAAGGAAAAACAAACTCACATTTAGATTAGATTAAAATCTAATTCAAAGTTTAAAAGTCCAATAAGGTATCAAACACTATCCTAATGTTAATAATTATAGGGTAGATGATCCAGTTTTGGCAACCTTAAGAGAAAATTTGAAATGGAAATTTCACAGTGGATGACTGTTTAAATCATACTATTCTTTACTACTACTATATATACTATTCTTTAGCAAATTTTATTGGCTTTCTGCTAGTTATGACATTTTTCTGAAGAATATTTCAGATTTTGAGTTATTAATTTTTTAAATAAATTACCCAATTTGCACTGAATTGGTTTTGGCCACCTCTATGCACCAGTTTTGGCCACACTAATATTATATTTTTAACAGACATTTTAATGAATTTTAAGTAAAAATAAATCATTTTTATGCAATATATAGTTTAGTACATTATTTTCTGTTATTTTAAATGTGATTTTTTTGAGGAATTTATAAAGATATGTAAAAAAATTTACCTAAACTGATTTTAGCTGCAGATTTCAGTTTAAAAAAAATAAACAAAAATGCAGAAAAGAATAATTTAATTTGGTTGTAAAATACAAACTATAATTTAATTTGGTTGATAAAATACAAATTATATATGCTTGTATAATTTTTTTTGATAAAATATGAAAAAAAAAATGGGGAGAGGAATAAACTTAACATTGCAAAAGCATAATTTTTTTTAAAAATCTTACAAATCAAGAATTTGCAGTATTATACTCACTAACAATATCCACAAATATGTATTTTTATAATTTTTAATTACAACATTAATCAAATTCATCAATCATTTTTAAAATTAGAGCAATCCATGCATACAAAAAAAAATATTCCTCATCATTCGAGTCAGGTTCCTCAAGTTGAAATTTTCTAACATAAATGTGAGGTAAACATTCAAAATGGAGATGTTTTTGACATTCCATTTTGAATGGCCTTTACCAACTTTAGATAGTGAGTAGCAAAATTTTTTTATGGAAATGCTACCTGCCTTCTTATTTTTAATTGGAGCCATTACTATGTAAAATGAAAACAAACAAAACTAAATCAGTTACTTTTATTTTAGAAACAAAACTAAATTAGTTGATTTTATTTCATCCAGGAATTTTTAAATTTATGTAATGGTTTAAAACATGCGGCTAATTTATGTGTGGCCAAAACTGGCACATATAGTAAATTTCAAGTACCAGTTTTGGCCACCGCCCATTTAATCTTAAAAATAATTAATTTTGATATGAAATCAGAATAAAAAGAAAGCTTACCTCAATAACCCTAAGGGTAATAAGTTTTAGATTAATCATTTAATTCCGAGAGCTTGATGATGAAAAACTGCAAATACTTGTTCCTTAACAAAAACCTTAACAGTTGTGAGTTTACAATAAATGCTCATGCATTTAATTTTTTTACAAATCACATGTTTGAGAAAAATGAACCAATCAGATTGAAAATAGTAAAATAAGGATTGTTTAAAGTATTTGAATGCTTCTTATTAGTTGATTTGAAATTACTGGTTTAATTATTGGAAAAACATATCCAATGTGGCCAAAACTGGTGCAGTGGCCAAAACTGGATCACACTACTATTAAAATACTAATAAATCAAAATACAAGCTGATCAAATATTCCCTATATTAAAACTGACAACCATTAATAGAAGTTTTCGGTAATGAGTATGGAGATAAAAAAAAAAGGAAAAAACATTGCAGCAATGTAAATATATTTTAGAATACAAAGCTCATAGTGAATAAAAGTCTGTCTTTTAAAAATGATGATACATAAAATATCAAATTATTTAATTTTTGCTTTTACCATTATCTGATGTAACAAAAAAACTATTGCAAATTGAATAAATTTGACGCATTCCTTTTCACCATACACATGAAAATAAAATTAAACATATCTTCATACGTTTGTAATAATTGTTTAATAACCTAGTATTCATAATCTTAATTTTTTAAAAAAGTAAAATTTCGACATTTTATTTCAGGAAATGGTAGCAAAACGAACTTAAACTTAATTGACTTATGAGGAAAAGGTATTTAAAAATAAACGGCAATTAAATATTAAATTATTGGTAGAACATCGATGAAGAATACATTAAATGCATTAAGGAAGTGAACAAAATATTTTCATTTTTTTCACATCGTAAAAACAGCTATGAGAGCATCGTAAAACAGCTATGAAATTGAGCTAAGAAATTTGCTAATTATTTAAAGATTTTTACGTTTAATTTATAAATTCAAATGTAATGGGGGTCGAAGGCCACCGACTCGGCATAAACAAAAAAAAAGTTTAATACGAGTGACATGAAAAGAAACTACAAATAAAGTATTCTTGTGAACATATATATGCATATATTTATTTTTTTTCTTTTTTCGACATTCAATTTACTCAGCTGACAAATTTTTAACTTTCAATAAATGAGAAATTTTATTTAAATACATACTCACAAATAATTTAAATAGATATATACTTAATTCAACATTACCGAAAAATGAATTCAAAATAAAATTTAGTACTTACCAGTAAACTCCTGTACCAGTTCCGCCAATGCAAGAATGAACTTGAACTTGAATTAGAGGGGTTATGGGATTTGAAGCAACAAAGGCTGTAATCCCCTAGTTCTAAGCTAAACACAGTATAGTTCGTTCCAAAACAACGGTTCCATAGTGATAATTAGAACATTCCATAAAAAGCATTGCGTCAAACTTTCCATGCAGAGAATGTCCCGTCATGCTAAACATGGCCGAGCGAACACAGAAAGATGCGGCGGCACTTTGTTGGATGGAAGTAGTTAAAGTTCTTCCTCAAGTATACCAATAAATCACTCAAAATAAGAACATTACTGAAGGTTTGAAGTGTGAAACGATTCTATACCCGGATGGATCAATCCATAGTGGCGTCTGTTTTATGTATCTGTTTAGTGGGTTCAGTTTCACTTAGTGATGAAAGTTTCAGTTTGGAAATGAAGTTATATGAAGAGGTGAGATTTAACATCTGGCATGATAAAAAAAATGAATTCACTAATACCATTGTATTTGGTAGGTGCCAGAGGTTTGAACATGGTCAAATTACCAGACATATGGTAAAATGAACGATACTTTCTGAGGAATAATCTGGTAATTTTATCGTGATTCTCGTAAAAAAACGAAGTATATGGTATGAAAACCGTTTTTGCTGATAAATTAACTTTTCAGCGTTGTAATTTTACTAAACATGTTGGTAAAAAGAGCCATAATTTCGAAAACCAGAAATTCTCGTAAACCGTTACCAGAACGAACAGTAAGATTATTAAATAAATGATTTAAATACCGTAAATTTTGTTAATTATCACCAGAATTCTGGTTTTATTACCAGAAATGCCATTACCATACAAATATGGTTTTTCTGCCAGAATTTTTTTCTCAGTGTAGTTTAGTGAGGGGCTTTTTGAGTGAACATTTTCATTGAATAATCTTATGCAACGTTATGAAAGCAAGGTTTCGAATGATAATCTCTCAGTCTAGACCTTAAAGCTTTAAATGAAAAATAAAGAAACAAAAAAACTCCGAAAATCGTTCAGAATGGTAGGTAAGTCAATAATAACTAGTAATTTGACCTGTCCTTAATGACATACAAATATCCAGCCACTGACAGTTCTGAAGATCGTCAGCAAATTCGAGTACAAAATTTCTTCACAAAGTACATTGCTTCATAGGAAAAAAAAAGTTGAAATAACCAACACAATTTCAATTTCCTATACGCACTTTCAAATTTTCCTAAACACAAAATCTTGATTAATTACCAAATAACATAAATTAAAATGCAATCATAAGGCAAATAAAGAGAAAAAAAGAAAGCTTAAAATATATATATATATATATACAGGAAACAACAAATTAAAACCTAAGCATGCAACAACATAAATCAACCTATACACAATTTCTTATCAATGTTTCAAATTTTCCTATACACAATTTCAAACTATCTATTACACAATTTCTTGTGTGATAACTAAATAAGATTAAAATAATAAAAATAATAATAAAGAAAATAAGAAGAAGAAATGAAAAGAATATAGGAAGCCACAAATTAAAACGGTACCAAACAACAAATCAAAAATAAACAAATAACACAGTTGCGGCTAGTAAAGAGGTACGAGTATTTACAAAAAAATATTTAAAACATAGAAAAAAATGGCACATTTATAAAATACATTTGAAATATAAAATATGATTTAATATAACAGTTAGATCTGATTCATGGATAGTAAATTTTACTAAAAAATAGCATTAGTATATTTTTTAATGCAATTCAAAAGTAAAATATTAACATTTTTTAATTTGGAACTCTGTCTTTACCAGCTATGTGTGTAACCAACTTAAGTGACATTTGTCGATTTCCTGTTCAAAGATATTGAATATACAATGAGTTTGTAAGGATTCATTGATCAATAAAGAAAATCAGATGGAGAACTGAAATTAATACAAAGCAATTTGAGCAGTCGACCGATATCTCTTAATAAATCAGAAGCAAAACTTGGGAAAAGCAGACTTCATAAAAAAACACGTGCCGAAGTCATCAAATTTATAATATTGTTTCTATAACAAAAGTCAGTCTGTAACATTTTACTTGCTGATATGTTACTTTTATGAGCTAGTCTTAATACAGTGGAACTTGGTAAACTTAAATTCGTCGGTAATTATAATTTTTCTCTGATCCTTTGAATTTCCTATATAGTAATCAAAGATAATCATCAATAATTCAAATTTATTTTAGCTAATTCGAAGTGAAATCTAAATATTGTATAAATTACTTTTATTTCTGAAATGCGTTTGTTAGTTACCCGTCCTTACTTTGTGTAGTTAATGATAATTTAGAGAATGATTTTTAAGGACCTTAATTCTTTAGAGGACTTCTTTTAAAAAAACATTAAACGCATTACACGTTTGCCGTTGTTCTGTTTATTTTGAAGTTATGTTGTGCAGTTATTGCATTCAAAGTATGATATGCCTTTTACTTAACAAAAGTACTTATTTGCTGAAATTTTTAGTTTTAAAATTGAAAAAAATTTTAATTATAATTATCTTTCTATTTCTTAAAATTACTTACTATCTATGAATTATGGATTATTTAGTAAAATTATTAGATATTAGAATAAATCTCTACTACCAATTTTAGCATAAAAATTGTCATTATTTCTTGCTGTAGTTAATTTTAGCTTCCATTTTTCTTTATTCGAATATTTGGCTAAACCAAATTTTTGTTCTGGTCCCTTCAGCCCCGAATTTACCATTTTCCATTGTATTTATATGGTTCTGCCAAAACAGAAAATGTTTATAACTTCAAAAAAAAGAACAACATATAAATATTTTTGTTTAGTTCTAATTTTAAAAAGACAGGCAGGAAAATCCTTGCAACAATCCCGAAATACATGCGTTTCAAATAAATTTTTATCAGCTTCCTTGGCGATTTTTTGAGTGGCTTTCTAGCTTTTACTTCTGACATTTTTATCTGGTTAAGAGCGGGAAAATCATCTAGTAGCTACACCGCCATTAAGTTGAAATACACTTTGATCCAGCTCTGTAACTTTTAGCCGTTATTAGACGCAGTATGAGCACTTCAGAAGTTCTTTTATCCTGCCAGACACTACAGAGAGAAAGGGTAGTGTGGAAAAGCGATCACAAAATACTAGAAAAAGAGAAATAGCTGCGGAGATTATTATTATTTTTCTCTCTTGCCTTCAGTCATAGCGAATACACATCCTCAATCAGGAAATAGAGAGGATAAGGTATAAAATCCTCTTTTTTTCTTGGTAAAAGGATATTTGTGCTCTTTTATTTTATTTTATTTGTCGTCTCTCCATCGTTGCGATGTGTTGTCTAATTTCTCATTACTGACATTCCATCCTTACTATCTCCAGTGATGTTTCCTGGATGATTGGATCTCTGCAGTTTCTTCCCTGAAAATTGTAAAAATAGTAACTTTCCTCCGCTATTTAGAGGATATTATTTTCTGAAAAATGTATTGCGATTACTTATGGGGATATTATTTTCTGAAAAATGTATTACGATTACTTATGGGGATATTATTTTCTTTTATTCGTCGTGAGTAGCGGGGTGTCGAATGATGAGGACTAGAGACAACAAAAAGTGCATGATGTACGATAAAGTTAATCTTCATTTTATTGAAATATTTATATATAATTTTGGTTAAAATTTTGCATTTATTTTATTTTATTTGTCGTCTAACCATCGTTGCGATGTGTTGTCTAATTTCTCATTACTGGCATTCCATCCCTACTATCACCAGCGATGTTTCCTGGATGATTGGATCGATACAGTTTCTTCCTTGAAAATTGTAAATAGTAACTTTCCTCCGCTAGAGGATATTATTTTCTGAAAAATGTAATGCGATTACTTATGGGGATGTTATTTTCTTTTATCCGTCATGTGTAGCGAAGAGTCGAAGGATAAACACTTAGCAATAAAAGGTATGATTAACGATAAACTTAACCTTATTTTTATTGAAATATATATAAATAATTTTGTATAAAAGTTTGCATGATTTTCTATAAACTAAACCTATATGATATATATGAGATACATATCATATCGTCATCTCTAGTTCAATCTCTAGAGCCTAATAAAACTCGCTAATTTCATTGAACTTTCGTTGTTGAGTTACAGAGACATCCGGATTTCACTAAGTCCTGTAGGCATTCATATTGGCAGAAAGAAGACACCAAGTCCAAAAACTTCACTTTTAAGAAATATATCATATCTTCATCTCCAAATAATGCTGTACAGCCCAGTAAAACTCGCAACTTCATTGAACTTTCGATGCTGAATTACAGAGATGTCGGAATTTCACTAAGTTCTGTAGACATTCATATTGGCTGGCAGAAATCACCAAGTCCACTTAGTGATTTTTATCTGATTTTCTATCGATGTGCATGAGTCAGTAAAAGTATTGAATGATTTATTAGTGATGACCTCCCGCTGCTGCAAATAATGTGATAATTAATTTCCATGTAACACGGGGTGATACCGCAAGTATTTCATTCGTGATATAAATCCCTGACGAATTAAAATTTCTGGGAATCTAAATATGGAAATGATTCAGAAAATGAAATTGATTTTGCTTAGAAATACTATAAAGGTATCACTAAAATAAATTTTTGTTATTGCAATAATTATTTGTTAAAATAACAAGATGAGCGCAATATGTAGTAAATAGTAAATGCAACTTTAATGCAAATAGCTAATGCAATATAATAGGGTGCATTATTAGTATACATTATGAATAAAAATATATTTTTATGTGCTGGCATTGTCAATGTATAACTTATAAAAATAAATCAAATGAATTCAATTAAATAATTATTGCTTGGTCAGAAGAAGTCATAGACGCAATTTACATTTTGGCAGGTAAAAATTCACAGAAAAAAAATCCTGTCGACGGACTACTACAGCCGATTAGAATTTCCAAGTACTTTTTCAAAGATATAAACAATTTATTTAAAAATAAAAAAATCTACTGAATTTGTCAGAAATCTGTAAAATATTTTTTTACTATGTTCCATAACGACTGAAAAGTTTAATTGACTACATCTCAAACCTACAGTTTTGGACGAAGTGACTTCTGCCTGATTGACGACGATATGTTAAATGACATCTGCCATTTAGTTGTAGACCTACATTTCCATATCAGTTTTAATTCTGACACTTTTCCAATGACTATGCTGAATTTTGCTCCTGTCCGACAAATCTTTTAATTTTAAATAACTAATATCAAAGTACCTTATATATTCATTGATTCATTCAATACTCAGGAGAGACGACTCAACCTTAAGATTTTAGAGTGCAGGTTGACTCTCCGGGAGAGTAACTTATACAGGATGTTACCGAATTCCGCCGACAAATTCAGAGGGGTGATAGCAGGCATCAAAAGGATGAAAAATTATCTTAGAACATAGGTCGGAAACGACGTTTAATCGGTGAAAATCGCAAAAATACAGGGTGTCCGAGATTTGTTGGACAATGTTCAAAAATTAATTTAAAAAATAATAATGTTTCAACTACGAATTTTTTAAAATGAAAGCGCATTTTTAAACATTTTTTACAGATAGGTAACACGCCGTTTTGGTGGTCCAGGGGGTCGTAAATTACTGAAAAATCATAAATTAGTTTAGAGCCACTATCTGCAAAAATATTAAAACTGAAAGAAAAATAAAAGCATCAAATTGCAGCGAATTTTACGCTCTTTAATTTGTTAATTAAAATGTAGTGTGAAAACTGAAGAGTTTTCGAGATATTCAAGAAAAACTAAAAAAAAGGCACCAGAAAACACAAATTGGCTTTTGGTGCCCTTTCCTTCAAGTTTTAATATTTTTGCAGATAAAGGCTCTAAATTAATTTTTCATTATTCAGTAATTTACGAGCCCCTAGACCACCAAAGAGGCGTGTTACCTATCTGAAAAAAAATGTTTGAAAATGCGCTTTCAATTGAAACAAAAATTCGTAGTTGAAACATTATTACTTTTTTTATATTAATTTTTGAACAGTGTCCAACAATCCTCGGATAACCATTTTTTTGCGATTTTCACCGACTGAACGTCGTTTGCGAACCTATGTTCTATGGTAATTTTTCATCCTCTTGATGCCTACTATCACCCCTCTGAATTTGTCTGTAGAATTCGGCAACACACTGTATATTAATTTCCTCTTAAGAATAGGGTTTTATTTTTTAGCGGAATCGTCTATTATTTTAATTTAAATAATGTGAATTTCCATTTTTTTTCTCTCTATTTCGTGCCTCAAATGGACAATGTTCCTATCGCATAATTCTCTTTATTCTGTCTCGACATCAAAGTGAAGAAGCCAGTTTTCCTGCTTTCTATGATAAATATCATGATGCTCTTACTATGTAATAGTGTTAACTTAGCTATGGAGATAGCATCATGCGCGACAAAGCTGAAATCAGTTGCCCGATCTGGTAAGGTGGTTCAGGCGCGACGTTGTGAGATATCAGTGAGCCCGGCTCAGATGCCCCGATAAGGCTTGGGTGAAGGTATTTGATTTAATCCCGATTTCCGCGGTCAAGTGGCTCGAAAAAGGGAAACGGCAACATCTTCGCCGATTGTGTAATGTCATAAAGTCTTCCCACTTTCTATGCGGGTTTTTTCCTTCGTTCTTTGCCTAAGTTGGCGTTGACGGTCGTCGTAAGTCACAGAGATTTGAAATCTTATTTGAATTGTAATGCCACAGTTATTCTAGAGTAAACAACAAATTCACTTTTTAAAATATCTAAAATTATATATAGAGAAATTCCTGGTAATTCCCAAGATATAACGCAGAAATGGATATTGGTTCAATTCGTGTGTTGGAAATATAGGAAATGTGACAACTCTTTTCCCACTAAAAAATTTAGTGAAATTTCATTAAAACTCATTTTAGTGCTTCCTTTGGAATTTTGTTTCAAGATGGGATGGAAATAAAGCTTATCCGACTTTTATATAAGTAAAAGAGCCTTTATACGGAATCGAATTTTAGAATTTTGATTAAATAAAATTTACAAACAGCTTTCACTCAATTTTCTGGTATGTTTAAGAAGGTAAGTCAAGTCTTAAGCAAAGTCTACCCCGCCCACGGCGAAGCCGCACGGTGGTTTGACACCCGGCTTCCGAAAAGCAGCCCCTCCAGTACATAACGCAGGACGACACTTGTCGACATTTATCGATACACAAAATTCACTGGCTGCTGCGTGTTGGTGTTATTCCCCTTGATAATAAAATAGTATTATATTATATTACAGCCATGGAACTTAATAGCATAAATATAAAATTACAAAACTTTTAAATATTTAAGTGCAAATCGTAATAATCAGTGTCTACATCTCCCAAAATGGAGGCAAGTCGTAGTTCAATTTTTTTTGGTAACGTCCTTCTTCCAAGATGCTATTTGCATAATTTTAATAATATTTAGATTAGCCCAATTTTTGTTCCACCTCAAACTATAACTTGCCCAACGTTTGCATCCTCATTATTAGATGTTTCACTGATCCAATTTCTTCACGACAGTCGCAAATTGTGTTTTTATGAAAGAACCGCTCCTGATAAGTTCCAAAGACTCTATGGGCTGTGTAAATCTGATGATTCTGAAAATTTCCCAGTACCCTATTGAAATATAAAGAGTATGCATAAAATTCAGCAAGTAATACCAAAACATAAATATTTTTGATAAAAAAATTTAAAATAAGGATAATTTCATAAAATAAGATATGATATGGAAATTTAAATAAAAGCTGTATTTAGCCAGCGTAAATCCTCTCTCTCTCGATTTTCTCGTATACTTGAACAATACATCGCATTTTGTATTTAGGTTCGAGTATAGTGAAAAGAGTTGAGTATGTATTTTGGAACCCTTTCCTTTGAAAGATTGGGTCCAAATTTTAATATAGAATTTTGTACTCATGCAGACCTAGTTCCCTCTGAAAACTAGGTGCAGGACACTAGTACAAGACTTTAGACACAGCTTTTCTGTTCTTTTGTTCCAGCCCCAGCTATTAGACCGGTACAGGGTCTACTAGTTGATAACTGGGCACGGGGTGAGAGACTGATGTTGCTGCTGTTGAGTTGGAGTCAGGAATTTTGGTGTGAAGACCACACCTCTACAAGGTCTGGCGCGGAATAGCCTAATATGGCTGTTGTGCCATAAAACTCGCAACAAACAAGCAAATAAGCCACATTTCAAAATTTACTTATCTTGCTTGTTGTATTTTGGATTTATAAAGTTCATATACAAAGGGACAGAAAAACTGTTGATGTCAGTGTCCTTTGATGGATGTAATCAGAAACCAGACACATATCTATAGTTTTTGTGTAACTATCGCATACTAAAATTCACCAATCTAGTTGTTGCACTTTTGAGTTTACTCTACCAAATACGCATGAATGGATAGATCCAGTAAGATAGATAGGTAGTTAACCAATTGACAGATTTGATCCAAAATTCGATACTTATCAGCAATTTAGTAATAAAACCATATGCCAAATTAAATTGATTTAACCTGTTTCATTTTTAGGTTATTCTTAGGGCCGTCTGATCCAATGGACATTTCGGCTGCATCCCAAGGACTTCACTGAACCAAGAGTGCCTAAATATTTACTATGGCGATTTTATTTCAATTTTAGATAAAAAAAAATAATTAAATTATAACTTTATACACTCTGAAATCAAATATATCTTTAGGGCTTGTAACTAGACAACCATCAATTTTGTGATGTTACATAAACTTGTATATCTTATACTGTAAATTAAAATGCTTATTTTTCTATCAATTAAATAAATAATTTAAAAAATGTTAAATAAAATTTAGAGTGTTTATGTATATTTTATTGTACTGATTTAAATATTAAGTATGTTATTGTATTTTTGTATTTAATAAATTTATATATATATGGCAGCTAATAGCCAGAAAACATATATTTTCTATGTAATGTAAACGTAAAAAATAATCATGCTGTATAGTATACATGATTAATTTTCACGGGTCGTATACATTGTATACGACCCAGGGGGAAAGCAGTAACAATCCTATTTTGATAAGACACTGATTTTCAAAATTGTAATGCGTTAATCAGAGAACATGTTACTTTTTTTCTCAATTATTTTATTAGGTAGGTGTTTTCGTTGGACCGTAAGCGCTGTAATTCCTAGTAAATTTGCTGAGACGATCCTGGTTATTGTGTTTGCATACACGCAGACGGACAGACAAACAGATTTTCCGCGGATGGATTTTGCCCAAAATGTGATTGAAATCTATAATTTCTGAATTAAGTAGGTGTTTTCGTTGGACCATAGGCGCTGTAATTCCTAGTTACGGTATTGGTAGGGCGTCAAACTTCTTTGCCACAGCGTTCTTAAATTTGCTAAGACGATCCTGGTTATCGTGTTTGCATACACGCAGACGGACAGACAAACAGATTTTCCGCTGATGGATTTGCCCAAAATGTGATTAAAATCTACAATTTTTGTCTGAAATTTTACTTTTTGTGTCACAACAAATTTCATTTTTCTGGCTTATTGAATTTCCGATTTATTGTGCTCAAAGAGAGACAGTATTCCAAAAATGGATTCTTCAAATGTAGGGAAGTCTAAGATGTGGAATTTATCAAAACTCGTGGTTATATTTTTTGGAAGATTATAATACTTTCATTTGTATGTTTCGTACTCGAGAAAAAAAAATCAAAGGTAACATATTTTCAAGTGGATACTCAGAAATGAATGAAAAACTGTAGAAAAGATACCAAAACCAAGTATCTAGAAAATGGAAGTTTTCCATTATTTATTCAAGGGAGTTAAACGAAATCTTGCAAATCGAGTGTCATGTACAGGGAATTAAGATACCCATAGAACAATTTTGAATAAACTAACTAGAAGCGTATAATTCAATAAAAAAATGCGCTCTTTTAACGAATGCTTTTCACACCGCATTTGTGACCAGCATGCACCATTTTAACAACTAAGTATATTAAGAATGCATGAATAAGCGAGTCAGAATTTTACAAGCTTATTTTACATAAAAGAAGCCAAAATCTCCCCAAGTTTATACTCCCGAACAATATCGAGCTTAGAAAAGACCAGCGGGTTTTCATCGATCAAAAAACGAACCCACTATGTAACATAATACTGAATTATGTTGGACTACAATTCTTAATAAGGTTCCTACAATCACGCTGCGGAAGGCCGCTTCAAAACATATTGCCCGCTTCACAAGTATCAGCAATGGAGGGAAAAAATAAAGTCCAATGTGCTATATATGAACCGAAGACATCGCATTTTTTCTATGCTTTTCTTTTTTCACCTTATCTGCTTTGACATCTGTATTGACGCCCAAATATATTCACCGTTCTCTTTATACGACCTTCACAAGTTCACCGACGAATTTTTTATTTATTTATTTCTTTTTTAGGGACCCCCATCAGTCGTACACCCGCATACGGTATGAGAAATTTCGACCTTATTCGAGCCCAGAACCCGTGAAGAACACCCTACTCAAGAGTACTGTGGAATGCGAGTTTTCCTCAAACCAATCAGATCTGTTCCTTTTATTGTACAACCGACCCTTTAACCCCCGGTGGGAGTTGAACCCACGCGAACATGGGGAGAAGGCTAAAAGCATTTTATTTTCCTTCTTTCCAGGGATTTAAACCGAGTTTGTTGTGTAGATGAAGTAAATAAAATCATTCAGCGGAGACAGACAGGAAAATCTTTTCTTCCGAAATAAATTGATTTTGTTTTGTTTATTATGCCGTACTTAGACAAATTGCGCAATATTCTTTAAAAATAAAAGTTGAAAGTTTATTATTCACAACTAAATGGGTATATTTTCTACAAGAAAATGTTAGCTAGCATATATATATATAATAAGCTTTTATATTTCTTATTTCATTTGCTTAGTTCAAATGAGCTATTTTTATGTCAGATTACTTCTTAAAGTAAAAATAGAGTTAAAATCATAAAGTGCTTCCTAGGTGAAGTTATTCAAAATTAAATAGATTATTATACGCAAGAAAATGCTGACTTGTGTGAAATGATTTTTTAAAATTATTTTCGTGTATCAGCATGCCGATAGGAGATTTCTGTAGGGGATATAGGAGGGAGATTTATAGGAGATTTCTGAGGATATAGGAGGGAGATTTGTAGACATAGGAGGGAGATTTATAGATATAGGAGGGAGATTTTTAGGAGATTTCTGTAGAGGATATAGGAAGGATATTTGTAGACATAGGAGGAAGATTTGTAGATATAAAAGGGAGAGTTTTAGGAGATTTCTGTAGAGGATATAGGAGGGAGATTTGTAGACATAGGAGGGATATTTATAGATATAGAAGGGAGATTTTTAGGAGATTTCTGTAGAGGATATAGGAGGGAGATTTATAGGAGATTTTCCATTCTACTGTATATTTATAACTATGTGATTGGTTTTCCCAATAAGATAATCAACGTCCGAAATATGTATCTAGTAAAATTTATGTTGGCAAATAATAGTTAAAGATTTTGTTTAGCTAATTTCAGTTAATTTTTCAGTGAAATTAATTAATTACCTTATGGCACTTACGTCAGATTAGTTCTACTAAGTTACCTTCCCTATGGGTTCATAGCTAAATTTTATAAAACTTTGTTGAAGTATTATGGCAACAAGGAAGTGATGCTATTTTTGGAATAAACAACAAAAAAAATTGTAAACAGGAAGAGGGGGAATGAAAATTGTCTCATTTATATAAAACAAATATTTGCTCCTGCTTTTTGGTGAAAGTAAATCATTTCATTAAAAAAAATTTAATATGAATTAAATAAGCAACTCAATTCCAACTTCTTTACGAATTAAAAGATGAGAGGAAAAAATTAAAGCGTACCTCCTACAATATACGAAAGAAAATATTTGCAGATTTGGAATAATCATTTTGTTATCAGTCAGTTAACTAAGATAAACTTTACCACATATATGTCAAGTGCATGTATTCAAGCGTTGTTCAAGGAAATAATAGCGGCGTGAAATAATTAAGTTATGATAACCAAAATTCTCAATAACTATGATCTTTTAATATTTTTTTCGACTCCATATTGCACTAAGATATATTCTGTTTATACTGTTGGGAATCTAAAGCTCATAATTACTTATATAATCTCATTATTGACTTTAATTAAATATCGAAGGGGAAAAACAATTAACTTAAGGAAGAGTTTCATCCGTGTGTAATATTATTAAAAAAAAACTTAATGAATGAAAATGCTTGAAGTGCTTTTTCAGAAAATGATTCTCTATTACAAACAGTTAAAAAACTGTTTCACACTAATTAAGTTCATAAAAAGCTTCCAAAATATTTTTGCAAAACTAATAAATAGTTTATTATATTTTCTTCTTAGAAACATTTAATACCATTCAAATGGATATTCTTAAATTATTTTCAAATAGAAAAAAAAATATTTGCGCATATATTAATTAAATTTCAAATGAAATTGAATTATAAAATGAATAAAAAATATATCCATGAGACTCTACATATTTAATTAAAAAATCTGGTAGGTATTTAATTAACTGAATGATGTATTTCACCTTTACAGTCCAATAATAAAACTGAAAATCACATTATTTTAGGACGCAATAATAATATTCATAAAGACTAACAATTGAACTTTAATTGAATGCTTAGTGTATGCAAACTGTTCATTATATTTTATTTTTATTTATTATAATTATATTTATTTAATTATATATATATATAATATTTGTTATATACATATACATTATATTTATCATTTGTAGCATTAGTTCAAGAAAAGTTTTTTTTCCTACTACAAGCGCCTGTGTCAGTGTAAATATATAACTGTTTCAAGACTGATGGCACGAAAGTTTACTATATTGCTTTTAATATAAAAACTGCCTCGATGAATTACAGCTTAGTTTATTGCTTTAAGGTATGAAAAGTATGAAAACTGTTTTAATAATTCTTAACTCATAAAAAAAATTCTGCTCTAAGTGCTGGCGTCAGAGTAAATGTTTGCCAGATACTTGATGGCATCCAAAATAATCCATTTTGTTTTCGTATAAAACTACCTTGAGAAAATTTGTCGAAATATAACTCAATCGGGATCGTGAGATCAAATGGATTATTTTGGATGTCATCAAGTATCTGGTAAACATTTACTCTGACGGAAGCACTTAAAGCAGAAAAAAATGTTTATGAGTTAAGAATTATTAAAACAGTTTTCACACGTCATGTAAAATGTATTTATTATTAAAATAATGAAATTACATCAGCAGCATCTGGCACATTCAAACGCTTAATAAAGGCAGTGGTGGTAAGGTCTAGGCTTCGAGGTCGGAGGGTTCCAGGTTCGAAACCATAAGCCCACTGAAGATCCACTGTGCTTGTGGGCCCGGTACTCGCGAAATTCGATGTCGTGGGCCAAACGTTCCACTGGTGTAGTGAGGAAGTTTGGCGAAGGGGTATGTCAACTCAGGCGTCGCCCTCGTCATCTGACTGCGGTTTAAAATTACGAGCTCCGTCCAAAATAGCCCTTGTTTTGCTTCAAAACGGGACAATAATATAACTAAACTAAACTTCAAAAGCTTATTTCTTTCTTGCTAGTTTAGGGACTAATGTCTTAAGTTGTTGAAAAAGTTACATTTTGCGAAATTAAATTTTTTGTTAAAGAATGATTACATCTCATGGTATTTATAAGTTTCATTAATGGAGAAAAGGCTTCATAGAAAGATGTCAGCTCACCAATCCCTTAACAGTTTTGCCCGTACGCCGAGCGTGCATCGAATTATTGTATTTTTAGTCTTATAAATTAAAATTATAATTATTATTAGCTTTATAATTTGACGCAAAAAGTACGTGGAATCCTCAAACATCTCAAACATTCTTTGGCTTCGAACATGAATCAGAACAACAACCTTTTCCAAAACAGAAGGTGTCATCTTATTGGATAGCAAAGAAAGTGAAACTGTTAAGAGATTAAAATTATCATTCACATACCGTCACAAGTTGACATCGCAACAAATTGTATACCTTGACAAACATCCTGGCAAAATGTTAGAAACACACACATATCAAAATAAACAAGAAACAAAAGACAAAAAATCAAAAACAACCAAGACACAATGGCAAAAAATAGACAAAAATTATAATAAATTGATATATATATATATATATATATATATATATATATATATATATATATATCAAAACCAACATATAAACACAAAATAAAAACTCAAAAACAGTAAAAAAGGACAAAATGGCTAAATAGACAAAAACCAGAAAAAACCAAAAAAAATGAAAAATATCATAGCGAGCCGCTCGTCAGGAAGAGGAGCTCGCTCATGATATTAATTTGTGCTTTTTTCTGCTGAAATATATATATATATATATATATATATATATATATATATATATATATAAACCAAAATATAACTTGGTTATATATGAACATACAAAAACAAAGTAAACAAGACATATCAAGAAGCAAATCATAAACAAAAAATTCATTAATTAATCGATACAGCCAAATCTAAAACAAAATCTAGAGAAATGAAAATATTATAAATACCAAGAACAAAAGGTAAGTTTAAACATTTAGATGTTAACATGTAAAAGAACTCTGTTGCTATAAAAATATTGAAAAAGGCAATCCAAGTATATGGAGTTTTCAACAATTAAATTATATGCTTGTCTGTGGACAAGCTTTATCCAGGTTAAATTAATTTTGCTGTACAAACCATCCCTGTTGTACAGCAAAAAAAACAAGTTGTTGAAAAAACAGACAGGGTAATTTACCCTAAAATGAAAGAATTTAGAAAGAAAAGTCATACTCTAACCATAACAATAAAACACCACTATATGGAAATTACTAAAATTAAATATATGTAATACAACAATATATTGCACTAAAAACAATAAATACATCTCTAATCTCTAATACTAATAAAGATGAATGTCTGTCTGTGTTTCTGTTGGCGGTGTACAGAACAGACCGTAGAACATAGAGCTACCAAATTTGGCACAGATATACTTTGGATGCTGAAGATGTGCACCTCGGAGCCCTTTTTTAAAAATTTTAATTCAAATTTAAATTATTTAAAAATTAAACCAAATTTCGTCTCTTTTTGCCAATAACTTCTGAATGAATTGATTGACAAAGAAATTTTTCATGTCATTTTAAACAGCAAAAAATTCTTTCCAATGATACCAGTTTTATTATTGTAAAAAATTTTATCTATTTTTTATAAATTTTTAAAGCCATCGAGAGTAGAAATTGACGTAGGGGAGGCGGGGCGTAGCAGCTGTAATGGCCGCGAGTATCTTCAAAACAAAATTATTATTGCTGTAATCGCTTCGGCAGTTCATATTCAAAAAATGGAACGATACAAAGAAGATTAGCATAGCCCCTTTCCAAGGATGCCAAGCAAAATGGTGAAGCGTTCCACATTTTTAACACTGCTCTGAGAAATGCGCTTAAGCTCCTATCCTTAAAGAGTTTATTCTAAATCTAAAATTAGCCCAAAAAATTCTTTGAATCTCCCTAATAGTAAAAATCACTTCATGTAAATAGTAAGCGCTCCAGATAAATTTTATATAAATAATTCTCCTCTTTTCAGCATTCTTTGCCCCGCCCCTCAATTATTTTTTATTTATTTTTTATTTTTTGCCCATACTCCATCACAACTCCTTCAAACTTTCCCTCCCACGGCCTCGGTAGCGTAGCGGGCCGTGCGTAAATTTAGCCTTCGTCAGTGTCAACAAATACTTCATCTTTTTTTGCATACCTAAAAGGAAATGTTAGATTTAATTCTTCCAATACTCTCATTTAGCTTTTTCTTATTTTATTTAATACTATTTTCTCAGTAATTTTTAAACATTTTTTTTCAGTTTTAAAATTCTCTCCTCATCTAAATTTTTCTCAAATTTTACAAATTTTTTTTCCACAATGTTATTATCGGCGATTAATTAAGCCTAATAGATAGCTTTAGAATAGTTTGTTGTTTTGTTATGCACATAATAATTATTCAAGATTTGATTTTTTTTTTTCATGCATTTCAATTCACTAATTTTTTTATTTGTAAATGGATGATTAAATTAAATTTTAGATTAATAACTAGATTTAAATGGTTATCATGAATTTAGTTTTGCATTTCATAAAATGTAGTCAATTCTCTTTTCTTTTTTTTCACAGAAAAAACTTTATTTAGTTATTTTGAGTTTTAATATGTAAATTATTTTTAGATGAGAAATTTAGTTTTTGTGCTTCGTGTTTTTCATTACTTATTATCTTTTCCATTTTTTAAAGAATCTTTTCACTTATCATTTTTTAACACTTAAATATAAAGGATTAAATCAAAGTTCATTATATGCAAAAACATCCTGTACATTTTCGTTTTGTGTATAAAGAATTAAAATTCAGTTATACTAACTAACATGTTCACTGTTTGTTTTTTTAAATTCATTTCTTTGTCCTTATTGCAATTATTGTTTTCAGCTTACAAAAATTGAAATGTTGAATATGTCAGCCTTAATTGCTTTATTACTATTAATAAAAGATTGGCGAACCAGCTGGTCGCCGTAGGCGGCTAGTCATTCAATAAAATATCCATACTTATTCATTACGAATTATAGAATCAGTGTCTCTGCCCATCCTTACCAGTATTCCACATTTTTAATATAAACCGCCACTTAGCTTGACTTCAGAGATTGCCAAAACTAGATTTCTAACTATATAACACACGTTTTCATTAATTGAAATTTTTAACTATATATATCCTTGATCCTATGATGTTATTATACGACGCTTAGTCGGTGAAAATCGCAAAAATACAGGGTGTCCGAGAATTGCTGTACACAGTTCAGAAATTAATAAAAAAATACTAATAATGTTTCAACTACGATTTTTTTTAAAGAAATCGCATTTTTAAAACTTTTTTTAGATAGGTAACAGGATGTTACAGATTGGCTTCTGCTGGTCGGTAGCATACTGATCAGTAGAAGCCAATCTTTGTTTTCTGGTGCGTTTTAGTTTTTTCTAGAATATCTCGAAAACTCTTCAGTTTTCACACTACATGTGAATTAACAAATTAAAGCGCGTAAAACTCCCTACAATTTCATGCTTTTATTTTCTTCCAGTTTTTAATATTTTTGCAGATAGTGGCTCTAAACTAATTTTTGATTTTCAATAATTAACGACCTCCTGGACCACCAAAACGGCGTGTTACCTATCTGTGAAAAAAATTTGAAAATGCGTTTTCATTTTTAAAAAATTCGTAGTTGAAACATTAATTCTTTTTTATTAATTTTTGAACAGTGTCCAATAATTCTCGAACACAATGTATTTTTACGATTTTCACCGACTAAACTTTAAATTACCATATGTTCTCGATAATTTTTCATCCTCTTGATGCCTACTTTTACCCCTCTGAATGTGTCTGTGGAATTCGGCAACACCCCATATATTTTGCATAAACCTATCAATAATAATTTTGAAGCAAAAGAAAATACTTTTATCCTATTTTCTTTTTGCAGACAACTACTTTTTTACTCCTTACTTCCCTTCAAAATTATTAAATTGGGTGAAACTGAATTCATTTTTTTAAAATTTTTGTAAATGCTTTCTGATGTCACTTGCTAACACAAAATTCTGCGGAAATGAGGAAAAGTGTAGAAATCTTTATAAAAAAAATCCCCTAAACTTGATAAGAAAAAATTAAGACAACTGTGGTTTTAGCAATGAATAAATGATTCGTAAGAAATTCTTCTTCAGTAGAAGCAGACCAGGATTAAAAATCTTACTCATTTGGTGATATTAGCCAAGTAAAATTCTATCAAGAATGCTTATCTATTTTCACACAAAATGTTACTGAAATAAACAAAGTCAGTTCCTTTTATCTAGAGACGAAAGCAGTAATTGTGGTGTTCCAAAACTAACTTAGATTTTTTGCTCCATTTCAACTTGCCGTGGACGTGGTTTTTTTTTTCACCCTTCATTACGATAACTAAAAGGCCTTGAAAAAAAGTATGGCGGGGTGGAGAATGGTGTGTTGTAGTACTTACAAACACCCATGCAATTATTTGCCACTTCTATTATCGTTTGGTTTTGGCATGCCGCCTTTTCTAATGTGCCTTTTTCTTATCATTCTCTTTGTTTTTTTATTAACGGTTGTCATAAAATAACGCTAACTCCATTGACGGTGAAGGGCTATATAAAGGGTTATCATACGTCTGGATTGTCCGGATTTTGTCTGGATTGTCCGGGTTTCACGCTCATGTCCGAACTGGCGTTCGGATCTTCAAAATGTCCGGATTTACGCCAGAGAATGTGGAGAGGGAGAAATTTTGTTGTATTAGGGAAGATCTATTATATTCGAAAAAGCTGACGTCATTAAGCCAACGAAAGAAAATCTAAAATTTACGCAATTGGTGCGACCTCTCTTCTACAATCCGTTTATCGATTTTCAGATAGGAAAACGAGAGGAGATAATGTTATTCCTAGGTATGGTTCAAAAGCCTAGTCGTAAAATCCCCGATCACCTTCACAGATCTTCAAAATGTCCGGATTTACGCCAGCGAATGTGGCGAGGGAGAAACTTTGTTGTATTAGGGAAGATCTATTATATTCGAAAAGGCTGACGTCATTAAGCCAACGAAAGAAAATTTATAATTTACGCAATTGGTGCGACCTCACTTCTAAAATTCGTTTGTCCATTTTCAGAAGGAGGAACGAGAGGAAGATAACGTTATTCCTAGAGATAGTGCAAAAACCTAGTCGTAAAACCCCCTATGACCTTCACAGATGGTCAGTCTTGTTGTCCCATTTCTCTGATAATTGTCAAACCGCAATGGCACTTCATTTAACACACTAGGAAAGACCCTGCTGAATATATTACCTCATCGTGAGTGTAGGGAAAATTTGGGGGTCATATAGTAGAAAAAAATTGAGGCATGCCTGAAGACAGGCTCTTTTCCATTAGGGCCCGGCGTTCAACAGCTTAAAATCAATAAATTGATAAACTTTGCTAATTATGATGCTACGCAAAAGGGATACGTCCTACCCTACAGACGTCGTATAGCATGAAAAAAAAAATAGCAGATTGGCCCACCTATCTATACTTATAAAAGGCAATGTTTGTGTGTGTGTATGCCTGCGATGTCCAGACGAATTTATCGAACTTACAGCCATGAAATTTGGCACACAGGTAGTCGTAATGGTGACTGAATGCACCTCGAAGCCGGAATTTTCAAACTTAATCTAGAAATTTTTTTA
>BGPR01000003.1:4897120-4910820 GCA_013235015.1 Araneus ventricosus | reverse complement strand
TTAAATCGTCTTTCGGAAGTATTTTCGTAGTTTGAAGTAACATAATTTGATATCATTGATTTATCATCATATAAATTTAAATTATATATTTTTTAGAAATTTTGTCGACAAGTTCACTGGTTTCAAGATTTTTCACTATTGTGGTAATTGCTCTGTCTTACCCAGTTCGCCACAGTTTCCCCCCAAGCATATTATAATTTGTTCTGACTGTTGTGTGCATTCCACAATATTCCCATATAACATTGGCCAATTTCTCTGGGCTAATAGGGATAATGCATGTACAATAGTGATTCAGGGTAAGTTGGATATATAAGTCGAGTACCATGACGAACCGACCGATTGTAACTATGATGATAATCGAAGGATAGAACCAATATATAACATTCAACTTGTTATTTATATTGGGATGTGCTAATGCATATGATAAAAAGGTGAGAAATGCTATTTCGTGTCTAGGTCATACCGTTTTAAATGCTAAGGTGAGGGCAAGGTAAGCAAAGAATACAAGGGTAAACTTAATTGGGAGTCAACCAAAATGACGTCACATTCACATGTAGCTGAGCATTTAATGTAACATTTGATTTTACAAGTGCAATGAAGTTTCTAAAGTCCTGTGAAGTCACTTCATATTCCTCCAAATGAATGCGCGTTGGGTGCCAAAATTAACATAGTGAGGCGCATTTGACGCATTCATGAAAGTTTGGATTTTCTCATTAAAGTTTTATATGTTTTCCATAAGATCAAGCATTTCTCTGTTTAAAAATCACATTTATTAATTGCTTCTTCTTGATATGATATTAACGATAGCAAGAAAGTTGGAAAAAACATTCAACAACTATAATTTTCTTCGTTTTTTAGAAATAGACTCGCAAAGCACATACTTACAATTGATTTTTAAAAAATCGATATCTGTTTGAAAGGAGGAAATGCTACATTAAACACTATGTGAAAAAATCAGCATACAATCCAGTAAAACTTTTTCTCCATAACTAAACAGAGAACTGAGCACGGCTTATTTTAATACATTATTTATTATAATAATGTGTTTTAATTTCGCGGCAAATTTACTTCTCATGAAGCAATAGTTTGAACATAATATCACCAGATATAAATTGGTTTATTGAAGAAATGAGAACATTAATTTTGAATAGTTATCAGACGTCACAGAAAATTGGCCATAAAAGTTAATTAGATTAAACGAAAAAAATCCAAGGCTGCTGACTAAAGATAAGCTCGAGAAACAAAATGCAATAAAAGGAGCTACATCAAATAATTATTATTCTTGCGTGCATTTATCTATGTATTTAATTAAACAAGCTGTTGATCTTTCATAAATGAATGTATTGATTTTATTGTTTTTAAATTTCCATCAATTTAATTATGCAATCTCAAACGTTAGTTTCATTGCATTGATTTTCATTAGAAAATGTCAGTTAAAAATTTCTTTTAAATCTTGGATATTATTATGGATTTTTAATTAACTACGTTCATTCTGAGTTTAACAGAAGGATATATAAAATAATTCGAATAATTCCTGAATAATTTCAAACAAGGAACGCTAAAGAAAATATTTAATTTATATCTTACATGAGAATTGTCTGAATGATTCAGTTATTTCCAATATCATGAGAGGTATTGAAATATTTAATTAAAAAAATTAGCAAATTGATTAGTTATATAAACATCCCATTTTAAAATTACACGCGGATTATTTGAGGACCGATCTCGCAATTTTTAAATGCTCTCAGATGACGAGGATAGCAACAATACTAGCAGTTGATTCTCCATATTGCTACGTCAGCCCAAAGACTCATTCCCAATTTTGGGCTTAATAACAAGACTCTCAAATAAAATATTAGTTTGTCCAAAAAGTAAGATCCGCTGTCCAATTGAAAAAAACACAAAATACAATGGAAAAAATACTTTATTGTTAACTTAGCAACATATCATGGGCTATATTTAAACATTACTCACAACCTTGCTGATGCACTTGTTATAACGAGGCACTATATTTTGTACTCCTTTATCGAAGAATGATGCCGTCTTGGATTCTAATTTCCCAGAACTGTCATTCTGGAACCTCTTACCAGAAAGGAAAGCTTTAAAGCTGCAAAAAGATAGAAAAATCAGAGGAAACGAGGTCTGGGCTGTAAGGAGGATGGGGGAACATTTTTCAACCACAGTCGTTAATGAATCATTGTGTTGTAGCTGCCGTATTGGATGCGGCTGGAGTTCCGATATCCAGCATTATCGAAGCCTATTACGAAACGTCTACATTTCTGCCTTCCTTGAAAACGATGGTTTTCTCTGTGTTTCAGATAGTCCGAACAAATCGGCACGCATGAACACTCTTGAGACTGTAGCTCGTCAGTGGCATAAATTGTGAATGGAGCTTACATTCTGGGTAACTCATGTAATTTTAGATGAAATTATATCTCGAGCCAGAGATCCCCCACCCCATCAGGACCCTACAGGGTCTAAAAGCTTGCTAAAAATATTTGGTAATAAAGCATACGAAGCAATATAATGTCCAATTTCTCGAATTCTTTGATTAATTCTTAATTAGGGTCCAATTTTCTGAATAAAATTTCTTTAAGTTTCAAAATATGTGTGCAGCTGTATGAGTCTACATCTGCCGGTATGTATGTTTGAGTACTTTGATTCAGTTTCAGATAAGAACGAAAATTTCATTCAGATAAAATTATATATAGACAACATGTCGATTTTCAACCGTCAGGTTAAATGTATTTCTAATTAACATTATCACATGCACACAACTTGAGACCAACAGATAGACTAATACTCTGATTTCATCGCATTTTTAGACCTAATTCCAAAGTTATTTTTTTCGGAATTAGGGAAGTTTAAAAAGCTGGCATTTACCCATTAACCCTTTTTGACGAATATAATTGTCACGAAGATATCTAACAAAATACCTACGAAAATGCTCTCCATTTGTCTTTCTAAAAAACCTCCACAAATATGCCACGTTTTCGGTTTAACTTAGTAGAATAGGGGAAAAATGAGTATGCCTTTCGAACCTTATCCCTTTTCTCAATTGAATTAAAAATTTAATACATCTATACAATTTTGATTTGAAGACAACTAATCGAATTTCATTTATTTAGCTTATTCCATTTCTGAATTATCGCTTTCAGAAACCGAGCGACAATCAATACCTTGACAAATTTGCTAAAAACTTTGATCCAGATGTATAATTATGGAGATGACACCAACCTACGAAGTTCAGCGATCCAGCTTATTTCGATTTTCAATTATCGTAGCGAGGTACAAAAGACCACACTGACCGGATCGTAAGATCTCGGCTTTTGGGGTGGGAGGGTTATAGGTTCGAAACCCGATAGCAATAAAGATCCTCCATGTATGTGGGACAGGTGCACGATAAATCTGACGTCGCTGGTTAAACGTCCTACCGCTGGCGTGGTGAGGAATCTTGTACAGGGACTACCAGCTCGGGTGTTGTCATCTTCATCTGAACGTGTTTGGAAATTACTAGGTCTGTCTCAAGATAGCCCTCGTGCTGCTCCAAAATGCGAAGAAATGTAACAGAACTAGTCACGCGGATGGAGATCCGCCCAAAATTATCTTCGTTAGATTTTGTCTAAAATTAGGCACAGATATAAAATTTTGGATTAAGACCCAATAACAATTTCATTCATCTAAATCACTCCGTTTTGAAGTTCCAGTATTAAATCATATGCAAACATTCATAATTCTTTCTGTAAATGTTTTATTTTTATCAAACACATGGAGGTTTATAACATGATTATAGATCAAAATCTCCAGTATCTCCAGTAAAAATATTTTTATAGAAAATATCTTTACAATATTTTCTATATTTCGTATACGAGAAAGTAAAATCGGGATTTTTTTCCTATTACAACTAAGAAATTTGACTTTTACGAGAACAATAGCAAACAAAATCACAGAACCACTTTAAATACACCTTTGTTTCATGTAATACCTCTCGATTTAAACAAGCGACGAATCTCAATTCCAACCATGCCAATTAATTATAATCGATAGTGATACTTTGTAACCAAATCTCTTTCCTTGTGTTGTACAGGTCCAGCGTATGGCAGAGCGTTCATCCCGATATAATACGTTTCCATAGGAAACAGCTGTTTATCTAATCACCTAGAGCTTCAAGGATGATTAACCATGGATGAAGGAGGCTGCATCGCTTCCGTCCATCAAACCAGAACAAAGCGAAGTTTTCAACCTTTATCCCATAGCTCTGGAGATTGCAGTTTACAAGAGTTAAAATCGGATACCGGTAAAGGAACACGCGTGTGAAGTTTATTACCTTATCGCTGGTTGTACATAAGCGATGGGATTTTGATAAAATTTATCAGCAGTTGTTAATTATCAATATACCGTCAAAATAATTGCGTAATTAACTTGAATTTTCTCAGAAAATGATGATGTTTGCGAATAAGGGCAATAATTCATTTAAAGATCATATCAGAAAAAAATTATTTTTGTGTTGATAAATTTTTTAAAAAAATTTACTCGATATTAACGAACTTGAAAGCGTAAAATCGGATTTAAATGCTTTCTGTGGTACAACTCACCACTAGAAATAGTAAATGTTAACTTTTACACCCTAACCGTTTTCACTACCAATGTTTGACTCGACAATAAATTATATTTAACAATTTCCAATTACTTTCTTCGTAAATCATTTATTATGTGTATATGTCAGGATTTAACTTTTTAAAATTAAATCCTTTTTAACGCCATCTAATTTTAATTATAAAAGAATTGCTTTTACTTCAATCTCATGATAAAGGTGCTTCTACTTGAACTTAGACTCGCAAGAGTCGCATTGTTTCTAGAGCCTCAAATTCAGCACTTTTTCCGTTTCGGAACTGCAAAAACTCTCCGCGTCTGTGTAAAAGAATCATGTAACGCACGTAGAAAGACACGTCGTTTCAGCACGTAATTCTTCACTCCTGGCCATGGCTTCGAATTTCATTAATCTTTAAAAATCTTATCTTTAATTGAGTAATCTAGAAATAATTTAATTATGCCTACTGTTAAATTGTTTTGGATTTTATCGACTGCAACCTTCTTCGACTACCTCTACACTTAAATTAAAGGATTGTCATTATGCATATATATACAAAACAGACAGTACAAAAGTATGCAGTATAAGAAACTTAATTTAGATTTCTTAAATTTGATTTAGTTAGATTAAAGCCCAATTTATACTAGGCCTATTTAGGGGATGGAAATTTGGAACTCTTGTCAGATATTGCATACGGAATTTCAGCTTTCATTCCACTCTCCAAATTTCCACACTGTAACCATTTTGGCGCCATAATTTAATTCCTGCTAGGGATAACAGTAGACGTTCAAAGAAAGGGACTTGATTAATTTAAATACTTTTAAACAAGCACCAAAGGACACAACATAAAGGGACAAACAATTAAGGACAAAACACCTCAGGACATATAAAATATACAATCATCGGGCAGAACACCATGCTTACTCGTCGACTCCAGAACATGGACTGACCGTCTCCTCCAACGGCCGCTAGGTAGCGAGCTCGGGTAACAGTGCGGTTACAACACTACATTAACTTGAGGAACTTGTAGATTTAGAGATTGCAATTTATAAAAATGGAATTGAATTTTGCTAAAGGAATATATTTAAAAAATTAAGTGCATTTCTTTTTGTATACACATGAGACGCAATTTTATGGTATTGTCACGCGGAGCATGAGTTTTATTAAAATACAAGTTTTTTGAACAATAGCGTATAATGATTGTTTTACAAATGGGCTAAAACAAACTCTTGTTTATACATCTCACTTAATGTATGGAAATTTCTTCCAGACATTAAAGGGATTCATTTTGTAAGCTATTGTCAAAGAAGTCGGGCATAACTTTGAATATTATTTACAATTATTACGAAAAATTAATTAAAGTAATAAACAGAAACTTTTGAAC
Organism: Araneus ventricosus; assembly: GCA_013235015.1. Classification (NCBI taxonomy): domain Eukaryota; kingdom Metazoa; phylum Arthropoda; class Arachnida; order Araneae; family Araneidae; genus Araneus; species Araneus ventricosus. The sequence goes on along the minus strand of BGPR01000003.1, from coordinate 4,904,845 downwards.
CACGTGGAACTGAGCCCTTAATCTCAGTGATGGTAGATAAAACTCATTAAGTATTTTCTAAAACGCAGAAGTATTATTATGTTACTAATTATCATAATTTGCTAAAATAATCATTTATTTCATCATTACTTCATAAAAAGACAAAGTTCGTGAGAAAGGCAAATAATAATTTGAAAGCTGTACGTTCCAGGTGGAAAAAAAAGATTTCAGATTTTGTGCTGACGTCTGTGCAGCTCAAAACGTCGTTCGATACAAAAAAAAGAAGGAAAAAACTTCCCTCAGCGTACTTTTTTCAAGCGGAATGAAAAGTGATTATAATGCTTGGTGATTAAATTTCAAGCATCATAAACTGCGTACTGATCGTTTCAAAATGCCAAGACTAAATTTCAAGCATCATAAACTGCGTACTGATCGTTTCAAAAGGCCAAGACTAGCAGATTTTGACGATTTTACACCTGAAAGGGGTGACAGGCAGTGAATAAGATGAGCGCATTTCCGGAGTTCTCTGCTGGGTCACACTAAGTAAATGTAAATCTCCTTCCCCCCCCCCCTATTTCTCACTTCGACCCTATTTTGGTGAAATCAACTCTGCCTGGCGCATGTGCAAAAATAGGAGGGTTAAGGAGTCCGAGAATCAGCGACGACCCCTCCCCCAGACATAAGCCAGAATTCTTGATTTCATTTAAAATTATTACAAACTGTTTCCTCTTAATTTCCCTTTTCAAAAAAATAATAAAAACGTGTCAACATTGCTTTCTGGCTTGACAGGCTCGAAATTTTTCCTACTTTTCTAGCCATTCCAGTTGCACTTGTAGCTTTGACGCGGTCGAAGACATTTGGCTAGTTATTTCATAGTATTTTTTATTAAATTATAGAAAGTATTGTATTGTTCTTTGTGATTCTTATTGCCAGGTGAGTAAAGTCTGTAAAGTTAAAGTGTTTTGATTTACATAAGCCATGAGTTTTCACATTCGTCACGACGATAAAAAAATTTTATGACCTCATCCCGACTCAAATCCTGGACCCGCCACTGCCGAGAATCATCTATAAAAATAAACTACTGAAAAATCTCTTTATTCTTGTCATCAGGTTTTGAATTTCTAAGTTAAATTCACTGTTTTGAGTTCAAATCGATTAGCGCTTTGAAAAAATGTATGGCATTATTTCGAGAATTTAGAGTGTGATTTTCTGTTATAAATCTTTATAGTATATAATGAGGTACAAACATGGACATGAAGTTTACAGCTTCAGTATTTAATTTGTTCTGCAAAATTACCTTTTCTTATTCTCATCAAGAGCATGAGTATTTTCGATTTATTTGGAGTTTTGAAATTTTTATATAAATTTGTATACTATTCTAAAAAAAAACTAGAATACATTATAGAGAAATCACTAGTAGAAATTGAAAAAAAATATTTACAACAGTTTAGATGCAGAATTAAAATAATAATTATGATAAAAAAATAAGGAATAATTAGATTCTTATTTTTTCGTTATTTATAAGTGAAAGAAAAAAGGAAAAGAAATCACCGAAAATGAGCTTAAAATGAATAATTTAAATATTAATTATTTTCTTTTAGAGAAGTTAAACTATTTCTGAAATTAAATATTTTATTCGGGAAATAATCTGTGTAGAATAGAATAAAATATTTAAATGTAAACTCAACATGGAGGCAATTGATTTGCGGTGTATAATTTCACATAATCGAGTTAATTAAAATCGTATTCGCTCATGCATTAATTTTCATTAAATTTCATCTTACTGAAATATCTCCCCGATATACTCAAGTTTAATTCCGGAAATATATCTCAAATGTCACAATGCCATTTGAATCTTTAATCACATTCTCAAGAAGCGAAATAATTTATATCAATCTAATTTTTAAGTAAGTAATATTACCTTGAAAGGAAGTTCAAACTCATCCTTCTTGACTTGGCTGTAGTAAACATGGAACTTCGCTTAGACTATTGCAATTAAAATGCGTTATCGATGTTAAATATTTGTTGGACATCTTAAAGGGATTAAAATATATTCCGCGGATTCTTAAAAGGATTAATCTTCTTAAAATAGAGCTAGTGTAATGTCAGGCAAGTAGTCAAGCCTCTTTCGGTAAGTGCTTGACACTGTTCACAGTCAACTTTTCTTTGTTTGTTTTAAGTCACATATTTTTTTTAATTATTATTACTCGGAATCTCAAGAGTAACAATAGAATTTAATTAAACTCCTCTTCTCTTTGTGGTTCATTATCTAAATACCTCTCATTTTTAATTAATCTTTACTTTCAGATATTCATATTTTTTCCTGAAGAATGGAGCTGCATAAAGGAATTTTTAATATTTAAAAATTTACGGCTTGGGTACAAAAAATGCATTAATTTTTTTGCGGAAAGGAGAGTGAAAAAAATTAATAACTAACGAATTTTTTGAATTGCATAAAAGGCAGCTTTCAAAAATAATTTATGCATTCCTCGCTTTTAGGTGAAAAGAAATGGAAATGACATTCGAAATGAAGCAGGAATAATAAATTTTTCCTACAATAAAAAGGTATTAAATACAATACGTATCTGATTACGAGGCACGGGAAAATGCGGAAAGAGGAAATTTCAAATTTGAATGAATATCATTTATAAAAAAGAAAATTGAAAGTCGTCGAGTCATTGAAAACGTAAGAAAAAACGTATTAATTTTCTTCCAAAAAAATCCAGCGAGTTCTGTTCCTTTGGATTCTTTGAATATGACAAAGAGCTAAATTAGAATGACAGTTTTGTTTCTTTGCTTTCATTGAATAGATAAATATCTTAGAAAAGCGTTCTGAATGAATTAACGCTCGAATTCATAATATTTTTTCTACTTTAATTCCTTTTTAATATTTCCTCTCTATTTTTAAAACGGAAATGAAACCGGCATACATAATTAAACTATTTCATTGAAATGTATATTATTTCAGTTAAAATTTCAGCTTTGGGCCTAAATAAAGGTGAAATTCTTGAATTATTAATATACTGAGTGGCAAAGCTGTTGCTAATTATTAATTGTATATTTGATAAAACATAACTATAAATGCAAATGAATGCATAGTAATTATTAAATGTGTCTTTCATAAAGCATTACTATAAATGCAAATGAATGCATAGCAATGCAAAATCTTCCGTCATGTGATACTATTTGTTAGATACAGATTTGAACACTGTAAGCAGCTAAAAGGAATTTAATGATTTCAAAGATTTTCCTCTCTTGAATTCTAGCTTATAATTCGATAAATTGTTCTCGCGTTTTCACAAGAGTTGTATCGAAATATCGGCACATCAATTAAATGTGCCGCTAAGCGGAAGTTAATTTATCAAATGGGAAAGAAAGTCTTTATGCGAATTCATATCAGAGACTTGTAACTAACCTTTTATAATGCAATTTTATCTTGTATAATATATGTGAGAGACTGGGAAAGTAGGAGGTTAGTGATACAAAAATCAATTTTAGAGTTCTGACGGTTTCTAAACGTTCAAAATTACCTTTTTACCAAATATGCTGTTGTAACTAGATGTCATGATTGTCGCCTGGTGGCGCTGCGCACTGCTCCAGGTCTATATTTGATGCTGTAACTCTCGCGCTTGTATGAATATGAAAGTTGAAGCTGTAACTACTGTATGTTTAATATGAGTTTGTGTTATGTGATTGTCTTGTGCTGCAAGTTATGTGTCGTCTCGTCTCGTTCACGATAATAAATGTTATGTTGTTTACGAATTGGAGTAGTATGTTACTGCCTACGAGTCCTTTACTGACAGGTAAGCGAGCTAAATAAAATTAAGATTAGAATGAATTAGATAGTGAATATATGAAGCTACGAAGTTCGATCAGACGCAATCCCAAGTAATGGAACCATTTTATTCATAACCCTATAGTGGATTAGAAAGTAGATATTCGTTTGTAGAAAAGAACAACAACAAAAAATGAAAATTGCACCTGCTTGGAAGAAAAGGGTGTATTTAGTGGTCCAACAGTATTGATTTCAGAATTTCGACGGTGTTTATACGCTGATAACCTGCTTTTGTCCATGATATTGACAAAATTGGCATGAAATTGACAAAACTTTAAACACGTTTTTTATCGCGTATTCCATCTTACCTTCTAATTCTTCTCAGCCTGTAACATATAGTGAAACAAAAATTCATTTATGGAAGGTATATTGCAGCAAAAACACTTTTGCTTATTCAGTTAAGTTAGGAGGATTGATGTCCAATTTCGCAGCAACACGAGAGCTATTTGGTGGCGGATCTTGTAATTCTGGTCTCCTCACCGAACTTTGGAGAAAGGATCTCATTCTCTCATAACACCACTCCAGCGGGAGGACATTTGACACCAACGGATATGTGCACTAGGTCGGTATACACAGCTGCTCTGTTGGGGAGTTGGATATTGAGCCAACGAAAATTTAGGCTCGAAGCTGAAGCTCTGACCCAGCGCCATCGCAGCTAAGTGATCTTAAGAAAAGTTATAAAAATTCGTGAAAGAAGATATGTTTGCTGTTTTTCTTATATTTAGATACTGAATGTATTTTTTATGTGAAATTAGGAGATTAAAGCTAAAAAAATAATTATAAACTATTTTAAAATAACATGAGTAAAAAATAATTTAAAGAAAAATTTAAAAAATTATAGTTTACTCAAATTAGATTGAAATTTAAAATAACGCGGGTTAAGAAAAATTATCAAAATAATGAATAAAAGTTTCGTAGTATTTAGATTTTTCCGCATTAAGAGTTATTTCTTAACGTGGAAATTCAATATTTAAAAAAATGATTTTAAATGATATATCTTGTCGGAAAATTATCCCCAAATAGAAATCTACCGAATGTCTTAAAATATATTTAAACCTAAAATTTCATAGTTCGCAATTTGCTAAATGGTATTTTTAAAATTTAATATTTCAGATAAGTTTAGTTCAATCAACATCTCATAACGCTCAGAAGATAAGTAATATTTTTTCCCTTTTAGAATTGACCTAGTAACTGTGAACCGTAAGCAGGTGACGAAGGCGACGCTGGGACATCATACCGCACCCTAAAGAGGTTTGATTTATAATGGTAGATTTAACCAGCACGAGGACAATATGCACCGTGAATCTTGACCGAATCTGTGCTCCTCTGATCCCCAGTCGGTAATACTTTACCAAGACCTAAATAGCTTTAATAACTGATAAATAATTGAAATCGGGTTAAGTTCTAAAGATAAGATAAAAAAAAACTCCACACAGACCCGGCCCACCATTAGCGGGACGGTGGAGACTATAAAAGACAGCACGAAAGGGACCGCTCACCAGTCCCCAAGGGCAAGAAGAGCCGGGCGGATTTCAGAAACATCAAAGTATTTTCAAATGTTAACTCCTATTTTACAATATTTTAAGTAATAAAGAAAGAAATTTAAATCTGTAGTGCTACTGAAAGTATGAAATATATGTAGTGGTGAACACAATTAAGGAGGCAATTTCAAACTGACCATGCTCTTTAGAAAAACGAGATGAGATGAAGGTGTGGCGGTCGTGAGAGGGCGTTTTCTTCTGCAAGAGTTCAAGTAAAGTGATGTTCTTCAAATCAGATATTGAAGCTCATCCGAACCTTGTCTTTCAGGCATTTCAAGTTTCAGTTTTTACTGCCAGTGCCAGCTTTAGTTGCTACTGATGTTTCCAGTTCGCAGTTGCTGCTGAGGTTTTCATCACGCAGTTCTAAACTGTCCAGGGAGATGTATCTACTGTTGATCTATTAGAATTACTTATCTGGTGGATATGATCCGGGAAGCTGCATCGAATTGTGTCTTCAGAAGCACTGATCATCTTGTTCTTTTCATGTTGTTTTACTGTTGTTATGTTTATTAAAGAATTATTTGTTACCCATCATCGCCTGTTAATTTACGGAGTATACAGCCGGTAACAAAGTTTTCAGGAACAAAATTCATATAATAAAATCTGAAACAGTTGCTTAATCATCAGCGATCACTGAATGAGAATGTTCCCCAAAACGAAATAATTTTCGATGAGGGGCCGTTCAAATATTACGTAAGCACCCAAGGGGGGGGGGTTTGCAATTTGCTTATTTTTGCTGACAAGGGGGGAGGGGGAGTATGAGTGATGCTTACGTAAGACATTAAAATCACTTTATTTCCGAAAATCTCTCGTAACTTGCACAAATAATTTAATTTAAAAAATTAAATTTGAAAAAAAAGTTAAATTTGGCAAAAGAAAATTAAACTTGATTTTTGTAAGTTTAAACTTGAAATTGTAAGTAAATTAAACTTACATTTTTTCCATTTTAAGCCGAGTTAGAGTTTTTTATTTGAATTAAGTCCTAAAATTTTTTAAATTAGATTATTACTGTTATATGTTTTGTAAAAAAAAAGAACGTGGAGGGGGGGGGGGTTGCAGTATGGTTACGTAATTATAAGAGGGGGATTTGCAATTTGCTTATTTTTGCTGACAAGGGGGGAGGGGGGTCAAAAAATACCAAAAACATGCTTACGTAATATTTGAACGGCCCCTGATAATAAACTCGTTACTTTACCTTGCCAGCATTGTTTAGCTCATTCGCTGCCACTATTCACGCTTGAGATTCGAACCATCTATCTAATTAGATGGCCCCTTCTCTGCCATCTCTTAACTACAGTAAAGAAGGGGTCATCTAATTATATAATAGGTTCTGGACACCCCAGCGCGTCGTTGGCAGTGAATGTGTTTATAAGAATTGGCCATTTGATTTACAATAGTACTAAATTTTATAAACATTAAAAACATATTTGAGCCTCTTGTCCGAAACATAGTAGCATTTTAGGCTTGATTTGTCTGTCCTGTCCCATGTCCATACAACCGGCTCGGTAGCTTTAATGGCAACAGGCACGGGGGCATGGGCCGGGGTTCTGTCCGAAACATAGTAGCATTTTAGGCTTGATTTGTCTGTCTTGTCCCATGTACGTACAACCGTTTCGGAAGCTGTAATGGCAACAGGCACGGCGGCATGGGGCGGCGTTATGTCCGAAACATAGTAGTATTTTAGGCTTGATTTGTCTGTCTTGTCCCATCTCATTTCAACCAGTTCGGTAGCTGTATTGGCAACAGGCATGGGGCGGGGTTCTGTCCGAAACATAGTAGTATTTTAGGCTTGATTTTTCTATCTTGTCTCCATTTGGTTTAATAGCATCAGTCGTTGCATTCTGAGCATTACGACTTTTACATTACTCAATTTACAGAAATAAAGCCAACCCCCACAAAATATTCATATTAGATAAAGAATTTTCTGTCTTTTAAAAATTTTAAAAATTATTTGTTCTGACTCTGATTTTCAAGCTATTTTTTTCTTTGAGCTTTATATTAATTTTTAAAATTTTTCTCTTAATTAAAGAAACATAACACAAAAACGTAATTGTATTGCAAATAAAAGCAGTGAAAAGAAAGGCAACGGAAGTATTATTGTAAAGTGAACTTAAAAATATTTTTAAAATTTAATTAAAATTAGAAAAAAATTGCACGCAAATAAAATTGGTATCACTAAAAAGCTAATTTTTTGAATTTTAAAGTGCGGTAAAAGTAATTCATATGCAATAATATGTTCCACAGTTATTAACCCTTTGCACAGTTATTATCCCCCCCCCCCCGGGGGGGGGGGGGGGGGGGGGGGGGGAAGGGGGGGTTTTTGGCTTTGTTTTAGGGTCTAAATGGGTGGGCTGGTTGGTGTGGGTCTAA
>BGPR01000003.1:4814015-4896720 GCA_013235015.1 Araneus ventricosus | reverse complement strand
AAGTAATTCATATGCAATAATATGTTCCACAGTTATTAACCCTTTGCCCATTTATTTCCCCCCCCCCCCCAGGTATTCGCGAGTCGCCGTAGAAGTAAGTTTTTTTTTTTTGCTTTGTTTTAGGGTCTAAATGGGTGGGCTGGTTGGTGTGGGTCTAAAACAAAACCAAACCAAAAAGCCGACTTCTACGACGACTTGCGAATGCCGCCACTGTGGCGGCATGCAACCGAAAGGGTTAAAGAAAGACTTTAAATAATGTAATGATTTTCAATTAAAAGTCTAACTAAAATTTTGAAAAAACCTTTTCTTAGAGAGCATCTACTATCTAAGAAGTAAATACTTGTGAAATATGCTATATTTAGGTTTGATGGACTTTCCTGTTTTGCGACTTGCAGGTCCGAATTTATGTCGGTCGACACAAATCGTGTCGTCACAACATGACAATTAACCCCTGCTAAAATACATTTATGTAGTTCATGTTGAAAACGGAAACAAAATTACATGATAGTCAACAGAGACTTATCCATCATTTAAATAGTGACCCTTTGTTTAAGACGTTATTGTTGTAACAGATGGCAAGCCGTCGCTGTACTTTTCTGTCTAGTCAGTCGCTTTCAGTGAAAAGAGAAGTCAAGGTTTCAGACTTGATCAGCGGTTTGGGTAGTTAAATTTACGCTCTATATCTGTTGGCTGATTGGGCATTCAATTAATAAACATAAAATTAGTTGATTTAACTTTTCATTATCTCTGTTTCTGTAGCGAAGTAACTGAGATGAAGTTTATGAAATGCAAGAGAATAAATAAAGGTGAGATTTATGTGTGAATTTACAGTAGTCAGTTGTCAACTACAGTGGCGAACCCGGGGGGTTGCTAAAAAAATCGTGACAACATAGCTTCCTGGCTTGACAGGCTCGAAAATTTTCCCACTTTTGTGTTCATTACACTCGTACTTGTAGCTTTGGCGTGGTCGAAAACATTTTTTTGGCTAGTTATTGCATTGTGTTTTTTATTAAATTATCGAAAGTATTGTAGTGTTCTTCATGATTCTTATTGTCAGGTGAGTAAAGTATGTAAAGTCAAAGTGTTTGGGTTTACATAAGCCACGAGGTTTGACATTCGTCACAACGATACAAAATTTCTATGACCTCAGCCCCTCCCCAAACCCAAATCCTGTATTCTCTACTGGTCACCTTTGAAAATGCTGGACTCATTCTTCAGCAGATATATTTTTAACTTTGAAATCTGACATGAATCAACACAGCAAATAACTTGATATAACATTTGTATCGTTACAAACGCTATGCTCCAATGACAAGCAATTGAAAAGATACATTATAAAAACTTGATTTTTTACAAGATCATGCATGCAATTTTTTTTTTATTAAAGTATACATAAAATCCTTATAAAATTTTAAAGCATAACAATCATCACAGCATTGATCATGTTTGCATACAATATTACTGTAAAGGAAAAATAATTCGCATTAAAAATTAATTTTATTGGGATTTGCACGCTATGATATCGTTCCATAAAAAGAAAAATATCATATTTATTTACAAATTTGGTGTTTTTCATTGCCTCTTCAAAAGCCTTTTATATAAGAAATCAATGTGATTACGTATGAAAATAAGCTCAAGAAATGCTTTTTATAAAAAGCAATATTTTTGCATAAAATGTAAACCTTTTATCCCGGTGAATCAAATATGATAATTTTAATTCATTTATTGCATTTATTTTTTTCCTTTGAAAAAAGCTTAATCAAATCATTTTGTTTGCTATTTCTTTGTTATTTGTCACATACATGAAATGCTATTGAAAGGGTATTTTAAATATTCCTGATGAAACCAGTTTTTGGTATATATATTTTTTTCTCTCAAGTAATAATTTATATATCTTTTGATTAAAGAACTGAGAAATAAAATTCATTCATAGTCTATTATATTTTTCTTAATTCGGCATCAACATTTGCAGGAGAAAATATAAAATTGAATGAAATAACAGAATGAATAAGTGAACGCCATTTTAACTTAGTTCCTTACCATTATTTAATACAATGAATATTAGCCAGAAGTAAAATACCTACCACGATATTATCATTTTTAGTATTGACGCTTAATGATTTATTTTCAACACACTTTTATTTAATCTTATTTGTTCAATGTTTGCGAAAATTACATTTCTTGATCGATTTTTCACTCACTTCCTGGTGTGTTAGAGTTTTCGAATTTTGTACACTTCCGTATTCTCGATGACAATACACTATTTTAATATTTTGAAAACTTATTTATTACTTAATCAATTAATAAAATTAAATAATATATCCGAATCAGTTGTCGAACCTGGGAGTAAATTGGAGAGAAATAGATTTCAGATGCTTAACATTTATAATAATGAAATATAAATAAGAAACTAAAAAGTAGGAAATAATTAAAATGAAAAACCGATTTTTTATTAAACTAATAAAAGTGGGATTTTAAAAATTGGCCTTATTAAATTAGTGTACTGTTATTCATGTGGGATTCGTTCCTGTCACCACCAGATGGCGCAGCGACCCTCATGAGGGCAAGAGGTCAGATGGAGATAGGCAAGCTATCGTGTAGGAGATCCGTTGTCTTTAGCTCCTGCGAAGGGGAGATTCCAAGGTCCAGCAACAGACCATAGGTAGGTGGTCAAGCCCAAGCATTATCTCTGTACGCAGTGGTACGGTGTGGTAGCATTGTGAACTCTCCGATATCTGAATTATTACTTCTGTTAAATATAACTCATCATCATACGTAAATTCTCCTTCATCATCATCATTATTCGTAATAGTACAATAAATGGATAGATTACTTCAAGTGGGATGATTGGTAATATTTCAAACCCATCACACCCACATTTATTTAAAAACCTTTTTATCGCCTTATAATACCATTCATTTGCATAAAATATATTTTATTTTCCTAACTTTTTTTATGATATTTTTGGAAACGACTTACCTGCATTTATTGCTATCTAGCCGATTCCCATTTGTTCTTTTTTTTTTGGAGATAGTGATATTAAATCGTCAAAGTGTGGTCTTCCTGAAATAAACCGTTTAAGCAATTCTATAACAAGTAACAATTTTTCCAGCTCTATGGACAAGAAGATTACTTCCAATTTAACTAACAATAAAGAAAATTAAATAATTTGAAATTTATAATTATCGCTATACATACAGTGGTGATTTTCCGCACAGGCGTTAGAGGTGCTCACTTCGTGCGTCTAGACTTTGAGGGGTATCGAAACCTATTCAACGTGTATGGCAATGATAAGCCGACAACGAATTTATGACAATGGGTAGGGTAATATCAAAACAATTTTGGGCCTGTGGCCTTGTATTGTCAAAATCCGACAATGTATACATCTAACAAAATAAATTGTAAATTTTTATTTGTTATTTTCACTTGAATTTGAATCGTTTTATGAAAAAGCTAATTTATGGGCTTCATAATTAAAGAACCCTATTGGCACGAGATATTCTAAGAAATCTCCAAGATGTTGCTACGTTATTCTGAATGACGCACAACATCGTAATGATATTGCATGGATACTTTAGGGAATCTTGTGCTAGTAGGGAATCAGTGGCTTTGTCAAAAAAGATAGAATAGAAAAAAAAGCACGAAAATTTTTAATTTTTAGCATTTTCTGCTTAAGCATTCACTGTAAAATTTTCTTTTCAGCAGAAATTAATAATCCAATACAAAAATTTTCGTTTTCACTTTTCAGGTAAGTTTATGTCAAATAGAGTTGTAGATTTGTACATTATTCATAATGAACTCATTTGATTTGAGTGAAATCAGTTTACATTTGATTGGAAAAAGAAACACTTTCGACATTTACAATAGAAAGAAAAGTACCACACGGAGATTCGTGTGTCAAGTAAAGGCAGTTATGGTATTAAATTTAAAGTGCTTTCCACTTTTTCAGGTACTCTACATAGTTTATATAATACTAAAATTTGTAGGAAAAAATTTTGTTGAAAGCATACTTGAAAACCACTTTAGCAAACCTTTAAAACTACTTTGACAGAAACCCTCAGCGCCCTCTGTCGATGATTTATTCAATTACAGATTTAAAACCCATTTGTATTGCTTCGATATGCAATCGAGATAAAATTTTTAGAATCGTTTGGAAAGGTATCTAAAGCTCTATTAATATTTTAATATAGAGTTTTAATTTTTTCTAGTATAGAGTTCTAATTTTGCTCTAGAAAAAAAATCAAAATGCGTATATTAATTTATGCATATTTGCATCTTTCAAACATTTTCCCTCTACACTTGCATACTTTTTCTTCTCTATAACTCAAAATTTCAACAATTCCAAGATAAGTATTGAGTGCTGATTCAAAAATGAACTTCTAGATAAATAAAAGATAAAAATAAGTTTTTATTAGCCACTGAACTATTTTTGAAGCATAAAGTGCGTGACTACAAAACGTGGTGCCAGAAATGGCATTACAACCTGGCAAGGCAACAATATGGCGACCCCCACGTATACAACGTATTTTTTTTTTTTATTTTATAATGCCCATATTATAAATATCAAACACATCAAAAATTTTACTTAGAAAAATGCATGTTTTACTTGTAAACATGACTTAATACTATTATAGTGAGAATTTTTAAATTTCGGATACATTAAAGATTATATAGAGGTCATTGAAGTGAGAGAAAGAGTGAACAAAAATAATATATTCAATAATTTTTTTAAATAAATATATGAGTTTTTTTCTCAAGTTTATTAGACCATTTTCTTTCTTCACATTTAAGGCGCCACTCCGGACTTTGGCGCCACGGGCAGTTGCCAGGTTTGCCCGGGCGCCCCTGCGTGCTGAATTAAGCCATGTGCTTTGTACTGCGCCAAAATCGCTATTTATATTAGCTGGAAACGTGAATCTTATATTTCTTTTGTTTAATATAAACTTAAAATAAAAATAAAATTCTCCTAACATTCCTCACCTGTAATTGGTTTATTAGCTACATAATTGCTACTTAAAGATTTTTTCTAAAAATTATCGGTGTGGGATTAATTATCTATCTCCTAATTTTAAAAATCATTATAATTATTGTTTTAATTTTTTCTTTTCTACTAAAGTAGGATAAGAGAGAAATTAATTTTACTTTTATCCGTTATATCATAATAATGTAATGTTTAACTTTTTTGCGTTGTTATAAATGGATATTAGAATTGCCTTTTCAAAAATAAATGGCCGCTTCAAGGTTATAGAAAAACATCAAGTTTTAAATAAACACTTTTTAAACTTTTTTGATAATCCTTTAATAAAGATTATTATTTCAGTGAATACAACAGATGGTTGATACCGAAAACCTTTTTTTATAATTAAATCTCCTTTTTGGAATTTTGTAACAATTAAAATATATTGTAATGGAGCTTTAATTGCCATCGAAACTGCAGTTTTCCTCTCGTTATGGCGGGAACAAGAATAAAAGTAAAGAAAAATTAATAATATTCAAGAAATAAATAGCGAAATTATTTAATTAACCGTAATTAGAATCTTCTTAATAAAGTAATTAATCATTTCTAGCTTAATGACTAAAGTCAGCTGGATCATTATCAGCTAAATATTATTAGATTATTTTTGACATTTTTTAAAAAAAATTGAGCTTATATGCGAAAATTCAGCTTAAGAGCGGGTTTTATCTCATGTCATAGAAATTATTTTAAAAACAGCTTTTGTACTGATTATTTGATTTGATTTGATTTACTAGATTAATGCCTTGTTTTGAAGCGAAATTAGGGAAAATTTTGAATGGTCTTCGTATTTTTCAATCAAAGTTAGATGGAAAAAAAAAACTCTGTCCTCCACTTCACTCTCCAAAATTTAATGTAACAAAAATCTGAAAATGTCTTTGCGATTGAAACAGGATTATCAAATAAATCTCCATTTTCAGTAATAAATAATTTAGAACCGGATGATTTTTTCAAAGGATAAACTCCGACAGTATATGGTTGGAAAACATTGTACCTTAAAAATACAAAGAAATGTCAGTCAATTACTTCTTGTAAAATCAGCAGCAAAAATCCTACTATATTTCCATGAAAGTAGTAAACAATACTTAATTACTTAAAGTCTTTTTATCAATGAAAATATCTAAGTTTGAATTCAAAGATTTGACTCCATCATGAAAAGTTGTCCCTATTGAAGCAAATGTTAATAAAATTACATTTGACAGCAGGAGAATTTGTAGAACATTAAGTTTCTATAAATCAACTATCTCTATATGATCCTCGTACTCGTGAAATTGGGAGCTCTTAAACAATATGATGGCCTCACTAAATAGTTTAACTTATAAAGCAATATTTAAGATAAATATAGAGCTTCTAAAGAACTTATTTCAACTGTTCAGAAAAAATTGTAATGATTTCATAGTGGGACAGCAGGCTAATATTTAAAACCGAAGCATCATTCTTTTTTTCTTATCTTTTCATTCTCTTCCTTATAAAAAAAACTGATCTTGACAATGTCAGATTAATGCATATCAGCAATCTCTGTTTTTCAAAAAAAGGGTTACAAATAGTTTTCCCTGCATCATATAAGGTGTGCCCAAATGAAAAGGAGTCCATAGATGTATTGGCGTTGTATCAAATCACAGTGAGTTAATGAGCTAGCCGATAGATGGCGTGGTGGTATTTCCAGTTGCACCAGCGTACTTAACGGCTTCGCATCAATATCCCCGTTTCTAGAGAGTTGTTTCCGCAGTTCGTTGCATGATGGATTCCTTCAGATCAGCACAAAGTGCAGTTATCCAATTTCTTCGCGTAGAAGAGAAGCATGCTTCACAATTTTATCGCAGGCTGAAAGAGTGTCTCGCACGGTGCATTATATTCCGGTGGTGTCAGCGTTATGAGGCGGTACGCTTAAACATCACGGTCTTGGCAAGCCCTGTGCAGGCTCACGTTGTAACCAACAGAGCCACTATTTCAGCTGTGCATAAGCTTATACGGCAGAATCGTCGGATCACCACACATGAAATTGCTGTTGAATTGTCAATAAGCAAAGGAACTGTGCATCACATATTCCACAAAAAGCTTGGTTATGGCAAAGTTTGTGCATAGTGGGTGCCCAAGTATCTGTCAGAGAATCATAAGACGGATATGGGAACTGGATCCGTCAACAATCCAAGAGTTTCTGCATTGAAGCCATCCACTCCCTTCTTACGCGCTGAGATCAGTGTAACAATGTGAATGGCGATTATTTATAGTTGTACTGTTCCACATGAACTGTAATTAGAATATTGTTATTAAAATTTCTTTACATATCCCAGATAGCACGTAAATTTGCAGCAAGTTTGATTTTGACTTGTCATGGCAAAATTTGACGCGTCAAACTTGAATCGAACTTGTAGCAAGTTCGATGTGACAAATAGCGCCACCTCCTTGCAAATCAAACTTGCTGCAATTTTGCAAAACAAGCTTCTTGCAAAGATAGCACAATAAAGAGATAATTATCTTTGTCTCTGTTTTAAAAAACATCCGATTTTTAATAGCATCTCCTAGACCGTAATTCTTTTTTATTAATTCAATAAATCAATGATAATTTGTGAAAAAAATAACTTTTTTATAAAAAAATTTTTGAAACATTTTCCATCTTTTTACTAAATATATCACTCTCACTTTAAAGAAAACTATATTGCCTTTTTCTTAATGTTGAAATTTTAACGTTTATAAACAAAATTAAATCTAAAAAACAGTCAGTGTTTGTTGAACAATAATAACTAGACATTTTGTCCCATTTTAAAGTAATTACTTTTGAACTCTAATTTCATAATTTATTATACTAGCAAAAAGTAGTTATTAGCGAAAATCGCTCTCTCTTTGACTTCAAATCATATTCTCAACTCAAAAAATTAATGAAATCCAGAAAATAGTTAAAAATAAATCGTATACGAATCCAATCGAACGATGTATTAGCGAAATCTATCTTCTCCTCTCAGAGTTCAACTGGCTCAATGGTTAGCGTCTCCGCTTCGGAACCGGGAGGTCGCGAGTTCTATCCCGGGCTGTGTTCGTGCTCTGTTTTTGCTATAATTTGCAATGAGTTTGACACGGCAAACTTGCTGCAAGTTCGTTTCATGGTGACTTCGGAGCTTTCGTTAACTTGCTGCAAGCTTACTGCAAGCTTGCACTCTTGTCATGACAAATTTGTGGCAAACTTGCACTCTTGTCATGACAAATTTGTGGCAAACTTGCACTCTTGTCATGACAAATTTGTGGCAAGCTTGCTGCAAACTAAAATTGCTATCTGGGATAACTGTAGTCTTCTTTTCATTTGCACACACCTTATATAAACAAAATATATATTACTAAATAAAATCACACGGTATGCATGCAAGAAAATATGCATATCATTTTGACGTTGGTTTATCTATAGTACTGAATTTAACTTTTAACCAGTTCTGTCACGTATTCAGCACAAATAAAGAGAGACGATACTCCGCAAGGCTCTATTGTGTCTCTTGATTGGACCAAACGTGATTTCAACAGACGTTTAAAAATAAATTTAAGCAGTTCTGCCACTGGAAATTTGAGTCGGCGGTATTTCACAATTCTCAAAGAAACTGCATTTCGGAAACGTGATTTTATTTTTGAACAAGATTCTGTGAATTATTAAATCTTCCTCTAGGCACGTTTAAATCTTGAATATGTTGAGAAGAATTTGGGGGAAAATCCTTATAGCTATTGACATTTATGTGTTTCCTAGTCTTATAAATCTAGAAAGTATAATAGAAATAAACTGTACTGATATTGTGAAGTAATAAATTCGGATGAAGTATTGATAATATTATGTGGAGAAGTAACATAGCACAAAAATAAAGATGGAGTACTCATTTGTATTAAGAAAGAATTGTTTTCATCATTTAAGGAAATAAATTATAAATAATTGCAGTGAAATAAAATTTATTTTGATTTCTTTAGTCCGAATCTATCTAAATTTTTACGGTATATTAGGCCTATTTAATTATGACTTTAGAGATACCGTAGATGGATGTCATAGATTCATGTTCGTGCCCGAAGTGTTGGCTTCTTGTGTATTTATTTAGACATTTATTAAATGATTAAATATAACAAATATATTTTGTAACTTATCGTAACTGCGTTCATCGTAATTTCGTACTTCCGCACTACTTTTGAAATCAAATTCAAAGCAAATTAATATCTGGCTGTTGCCGTTCATTTGAAAACCTACTCTGTTATAAAATTAAATAAATTTAAGTCATACTCTTGTCATACAATAATAATAAATATGCTTCCACTAGGGTCATGAGATCGAGATCTACTTCGGTCAAGGACCCATTGTGCGGGTATACAGGGAGGTCTTGTGAATGTGTCATTCGTTTCATTTCGTTGAATTCATACCCGTTTTGAAGCAATAAGAAGGTTATTTTGGGACGTACCTCTTAATTTTTAGCCGCGGTCAGATGACGAGGACGATACCTGAGATGGCACTCTCCTTTCCAAGCTTCCGCGCCACATAGGCGGATCTTCCGTGGAATCTGGTTTCGAACCTGGAATCCACCAACTCCGAGGTCGACACCGTACCACAACACAACGTGGCTCCATTGTTATTGGTGGAATGTCTTCAGAAACTGAATGGCGTAGAAGTGTTACCACTTAACACAAAACCAAAAATTTTTACCTCCTTACCACTACACACCGTGGCCCCATTGTTGTTGGTGGAATGTATTCAGAAACTGAATGGCTTAGAAGTAATACCACTAAACCACTTGTTACCATTTACCACTAAACCACAAAGCGTTACGACCTTACCACTACACACCATGGCCCCAGTGTTGCTGGTGGAATGTCTTCAGAAACTACATACCGTAGCCCCATTGTTGTTGGTGAAATGTGTTCAGAAACTGAATGGCCTAGAAGTATTAACACTAAACCACTTGTTAACACTTACCACTAAACCACAAATTTTAACCGCCCTACCACTATACACCGTGTCCCCACTGTTGTTAGTGGATTGTCTTCAGAAACTGAAGGGCGTTGAAGTGTGAAAAGTGCGCAACCTTTACAACATGATATCGATTTAGATGTCGTCTTCGTTGCCTAGCCACAGTGCAGCATTTAGAAGTGTTTCCAAGAGGCAGTCAAGTACCTTCATAAAGGATTGTTTCTAATAAAAGCAGACAATGAATCTCATAGGGGAAAAGAAAGAATATTTTAAAAAAATAAGTTATAGGGGTTTAAGTTTATTAGGCATTTCTAATTGAACATAATGACATTTAATTGGTTATATTTTGAGTTTTTATTCAACGCATTGATAGTTTGAAGCATTAAAATATTCATTAATGCCTCGAGATACGTAAAGTTTAACTTTGAACTAATCCTGAAGTCGAAGATTTGGAACGCTGGAAGGGGATTTGGTCACGCCTCTTCCCTGAAATAAAAATTTGGATAGAATAGTGCCACAGTTGTGACTTCCTTTAAGCAATGAATTAATAGAGAATTACAGTGAATTTCTTAAGAATACTCTTTTAAAATTATTAAAAGAATGTGATATCAAAGAAAAGACTCAAAACTTTCCCTTTAGTTTTAAATGTTATTGGAGTGAAACAAAGTTAAAAGTACAATTAGAATAATATTACAGAGCATTGTACACAATATTTTGTTATTTTTTTAAAAAAGCTTCCTCGAGCGAGGAAGCCTTTAAAACTCGAGGTTACTTTGAGTAAAAAAATGAGAAGTCAACAACTCAGTGCTAGGTTCTCAGTTCCAAGTTAACGATTGTTTTCTAGATAACAGTCACAGCTGCATACAAACCGTATGGATGTTAATTAATGGGCATTCTTCGAGCGTAGTAAGAACTAATTTTATTTATATATTTTTTAGATGTAAATCTACTTTGAACATCATTTAACAGCAATTGCAATCATCGTAACAGTAAAATATATTGCTATATTTTGTTCTTATTAATAGTGTTTTGTAAAGTCAGCAAGTGTTAGCATTAAATTTAAAATCAAGTATTAAGTTAAAATTAAACAATAAATTCTTTAAACTGAATGCATATTTCTTTTACAGTCTATTATTAATTTTATTCAAATGATGCTGCTATATTATTAACTAAGTGGCCGAATAGGACTTTTCCGCTTTTCATGTTCAGTCTAAATACATAATTTTCGTAATTGCATATATTTCATATTTATGTGTATTTTTTCTGAAAATTCGATTGTTAAATATCCTTGAAGATTCATAGTTTTGACTAAATACAAAAAAGTTCGGTTTATTTGCTTTAAAGCTATTGCATCAAACTCTTGAAGGGTAAAATTACTCTTTATACTCCGCAAAAGAAGAAAATATTTAAAATTACATTGCTGAAAGAGGAAGAGAAAAAAAAATTCTCATATTTTTCACCTAGCACTGGATGACTTCTTATTGTTTTACCACAGTTATGGGAATTGATACATATATAAGTTTGTTGTGACTGACTCCAAGCCTGTTAATCTCTTTGATCATGATGACAAACATCTTGTAAACAAGTAATATAAAAAAAAATTTAAAGTCAATTCCTACTTAGGTCAGCGATCTACATGCTTCGTCACTGACGGTATTTATTCCTAAATTTATATCCTGCTAAATATCTTATATAAGAGAATTTTTTTTCTCCCATATAAAACTAAAATTAATTAATTAAATTTAATTAATGAATTAATATTTGAAAAAACTAAATTAACATCAAGTGTCATCCACTACAAGTCTTAAAAATGTATTTGAACTTGAGTGGATGAATAAAAAATATTTTATTAACGATTGAAAATTTGAACAAGATATATAAATATATATAGGGAGAGTGTGAACTAATAGTAGGAATTGAATAAATTTTGATTTTATAAAAATTAACAATTTGTGTTTTTCACTGCACGTGTGTTGTCTCATTGCAGTTTTTCTCTTTCGTGCTTTGATGCACGAGCGTTCTTAAAATTTTTAATTCAGATTTGTAAATAGAATGTTTTAGTTCGCTGTATTCCAATGTCGTCCGTATTTTTTATTCTTCGGTGAAATATAAAACCTTTTAACAATTAATTGCTCTTGTTAATTATCTCAAGATGAAAATATAAATTGAAAATCTTCATTGTCCCCAAAAGTGTAAGAAAGCAGGAAAAATAATGAAAAACTAATTCAGACCTTAAACTTTAATTAAAATTAATTAACTAAAATCGTATATGCTTAATTAAATTTTACTTATCAAATCTTATTTAAATTGTAATAAGCTAATTATTTGATCAATTGATTATTAAAAAATTAAAATTAATTTTATAAGGTCATAGATGTCAGTGATGGAAATATGCATCGCTGCAAGGTGTAGAGTTGCTATTCTCAAAAGCCATTAAAGTGAATGACATATTTTGTTTCATTCAATATTAATTATTTTTTACATTTAAGATGAAACCATAACGAATATTCTGAAAATTCTATTTAGTTGGAATCCGTTTTCAACAATTAACTCTTTAAATTAGAAGAGATATTTACTTTACAAATTAGAAATTGATTTTATTTTTAATATTTATTATCAATAGGATTTTTCTGTATGTAGGCTTGCAAATATTTTATACATTTTCAGATACCATCCCACAATGTCTAGATATTAGTTTGATAAAAGTGTGCTATAAATCTATTGAATATTAAGTCCATTCTTTTACATAATAATTAGTAACTTTTGTTAAGTTGTCTTTTGTGTTAGAGATCTTAGAGTCTAATACCAAACATTCTCCTTCCTCCTGCTGGTATGGTGTGGGAGTTTGGAAAAGGGGTTCTAGCTCAGGTGTTGTCCTCGTCATCTGACTGCGTTTTAGAATTAGGAGGTCCTTCCCAAAATAATGCTCTTGTTGCTTCAAAACGGGACGTTCATATATCTAAACTAAACTAAAACATATATTCTCTGTTGCCTTTGCATGTCTTTTCAAGATACATAATATATGTTTATGTAAATTCAGTTAAGAATAATTCAGTAAGAAATCAAGTTTATTCGTTGAGGCTGTTGTACTTTAAAGAATTAACTCTCCACCCTGTTTAAAATGTTAACTATTTTGAGTATATTTCATTGGAATAGCACTTGGATATAATATAAATTTATCTACTTAATTTTAGTATGAGTTTTCATATATTTTGTGAGATCTCAAAAGAATAGAATTTCTGCAGTATTGTTCATAATCGTTACTGATATTAAAAACTATGTGTATTGAAAATTCTGGTCGCTTTGAATTCATCGACGTGAAATCTAATTCACACAAAATATCGTTAAATGAAAAGTAATATCAGGTGCAACATTAAGTACCTTAAAATTAGAGACCCAAAATTCCATTTATAAGCACCGAGAACACTGCTAAATCCCTAGACAGCTCGTAACAACTTGAATTGAGATGCTGACAGAAAATTGTACGCAAAATATGCGAGTCATTTGTGGCAAAAATTTATTAAAAGATCAAGAGAATGTAATGAATGTAACAAATGTAATGAAAAGTCTTATCAATTTATAGAACTATCGGAATGTAAAACCAGAAATGAAGTAGAAAACAGCTTAGGAATGTAGAAAACAAAATCTTTCTCCCATCTTGAATCAAATTTGTAAGTCGTATTTGTCAAATACAAGGAATGGTTTTAATGCATTAAATATCCAGCTGACATTTTAGCAATGCATTAAATATTTAGCAATGCATTAAATATCCAGCTGCCATTTGCATTAAATATCCAGCTGGCATTTTAGCAATGCATTAAATATCCAGCTGGCATTTTAGCAATGCATTTGCTATTAACAATGTATGTGCACAAATACTAAAGATCTGACAAAAATGTACGAAACCGAGATTAATTGTATGCTTTTAACGGTGGATCATAGCAGAAAAAATTCTTTATGGCATAAATATTCAGTACTCAAATATTTATAAAATAAATATTGTTTGAGCGAATGATTGAAATATGGGAGAAGTATGTTTAAGATGCTCAAACACGTACCATTCTAATGTGTTTGAGCAGAAATAAAAGATAACCAGTTGAATATGGTGTGCGATTCTCATACACATTTCAATTCAGAATATCTCACATTTCTCTTCTTCGGATGTTACGTAAAAATTTGGGAAGATAGTTAAGCGATGTTGCTGAACAGACTTCACACTAATATTTTGAATCACCAGAAACATTCACCAAGCCATTATCGTGTGAAAACATATAGTCCCATAAGTTGTTAACAGGGCTTTAGGGACAAATTTAGTCTAGAGCAGGCTCTGGTATGTATTACAGATAGCTGTGCAGAGTGGAAACGAGAAAGAGCGTTTTATGGATGAAACAGCCCCTCACCGTTAATTAACTAGGTGAAATAGAATTAGTTTTGTTAAGTTTGACTAACGGCCCGATACACGAGGGGCGTTTTGAGACTGACCTACAAGTTTTGAACCTTAGAGACTTGCCGCGTATGGCTCCTGAGTTGACACTCAACCATCGAAATTTCCATACCAGAAGATATACGTTTGAGTTCAACAGATGTCGCATGCACCAGACCCACTCAAGAACTTTAATGGAATAGGATTTTTATAGAACTTTAATGGAATAGGAATCCACCACCCTCTGGCTCAGAATTCAAAATTCTGGCATTAGGCACGAAGTACAGTGACATTAGTAGAAAATATATTTATTTTTACTGCTCGTTTTCATATAATTATTTATTCCAAAATTAAAAATTAAGATATAGATATTTATGAAAGATGCAGCAATAAATATATTTAGAGCGAATTTTAATCAAATTCTAAAACAATTATTGACTAACAGTCGATTATTGTACTTGTCGCGAAAAGCACTTCCACTTCTACGAAAACAACTCAACCCGACAGGAACATTAGTGAAATCAGAACTTTCTTCTTGAGCTGAAAGGCTGGAGCGTTGCACGTTTAATGCTATCGTTAAATCTGTTCTTAAAAACTCTTGTATTTTACTATGTAAATATTTATCTAGTTAAATTAAATTCTTTAGTATTCATTACAGAGGAGCTCTCTTCATTGAATTCATGATTGGTTTACGTTTTCGACATTGCGAGTTTATTCCTTTTTAGAATGACTTTTCTTCAGCGTCGAACCTACGACTCGGCAACTGTGAGTATATACATGATTTGTCAAATATCTTGTTTCATATACTTCTGATGACGCAGATTGTTGAAACAGTACTAAAATTTCAATTTTTATATCTCTGAAATTGCCTGTTTACATGCATTTTTGAAATTAATTTTCTAATGACGGAAATGGTAGATTAATGATATATGATGCAATTGAATTTTATTAATTAAAATAAATATATGGTCACCGCGATATTTCCGAGGATATTCGCTCTTTAATTACATGATAGAATTATTTTTTTCATCAAATGTTGAAATCTTTTGGATGTCGCTACATATTTTAAGAATATCCGAATATTTAGTGATTACGGAACATTTTTAATATGAATAATTCATTTTAGAATTTATGTTATAATGCTTTAAAATTGAATTGATAATTTTCTTTAATATCGTAAATAACATGCTGATAAAGTGTACTGATAATAAAATTAGCTTGGCAAATCGCTTTTGATAAATCTTTCATTCAATACATTGAGTTCCATTGTTTCTATATACACATTTCGATCATATAAGATATGCTCGAATTCAAAATTAAATAATAATTATGAATGTATTTTATTCTATATTTGTATATCCTAGTTTAATAAAAATATAAAAAAATTACTTTAAGATATCTAAATTAATTGAAATCGACTTACACATAAATCTCGCATAATAATCTTTATTTACTAACATTTTCAAATTTTGATAGTTGTGTGGTTTATTTCCCAAACTGTCTAAATCAATTGTATTTAAATACAACTTCTGTTTATGAGAACAAAAACTGCATTTGCATTCTTAAGTTCATAAACTGTTTACAAAAATACCCTATTAAATGTAGGTGCAGAAATTATATTGAATGTTTAAGAAAAAGTCGAAAAAATCAAACACAGCATTAATAACAAACTGCAATTAGTAATTCTTTCGATTCATAAGAGAAATTTTCTAAGTATGAACGTTTTTCTTCTAGTGCATCAGTTGAATTGTATTTCGGAATACGACTGAAAAACAAGAAACCAATTAAGTACATTTTAAAACTATTTCCTTAAATCTCTTTAACAATCGACAACTACAAAATGATGCCATTTTTTTATCATAGACTTAGTAATGTGTCATTTTTTACAATTCTAATATCCTTACGGTAATTCTTGTTTCTAATGTGTATAAGAATAAAAAAGAAGAGAAGGAAGAAAATTTTGTATGAAATTTAATTTTAGTATTATCAGTGAAATCAGATGTGAATTTTATTTAGGTGGTTGCTAAGATAATTTTCTTGGAAAAAAAAATCCAGTTCAAATAAATAATTGCATATAATGAAATAAGAAAGCAAAATTTTATGGATTTTTTTATACTAGAAAAAGGATATGAGTATTGTCTTGTTAACCCCTTAACCAGGCAATTTTTTTAACAAAAGCTTTCACAAAAGAGGCATATTTTCTATTGTATATATTCACGATTCTAGACAAGACAATATGGTGCGATACAATGCGCGCGGCTAAGCCGCCACTTTTCCCTGTAAATAGTTCTGATTACATGGCGAAATGTGAGTTAGGCATGAGTCTGTGATATGTTTGAGTTCGTTGCTAAGCTGTGATATTCACGCTTCTGTTATGCGGCCATTAAAAAATAACCCTTCAGACCCGGATGGAAAGCATTTCTGTGACATGGACAAGCAACGCCATCTGTTGAAAACATTTTATAGTATTGTTGCACGAATTAAAAATTTAGGGTAAACCGGAAAAGGAAAGAAGAAAATATCGATATTCGGACGCCGTTACGTGCAAACCGGTTAAAAGGTTAATGTAATAAGATAACGATTAAGTTCAATAAACGAAGCATCTTCCAATAGACGGTTTATTTCATATGACGCACCGTGTCCGAAAATTATGCATTATCGAGGTATTATGTCATAATACAGTGAAACTTCGCATAACGAGCATAATTCTTTCCAGAAGCTTACTCATTATGCGAAACAATTTTGCCCATAGAAACCAATGTAAAATACGATAATGCATTCCATGCCGAAAAAAATACTCAAAAAATTTTATGTTTACCGTTTATTCAAAGAAAATTATACATAAGATCTTTAGGGAAACTGAATCATCATCTTATCTTTTATGCAGAATGAACCAGCATGGAATGCGGATTTTCCGAAATGAAAAGCGGAATGAGTGCTAAATGTACCTTACCTGTTCTTTTATTCTTATTAAAAGAGATAAGTCAATTACATTACGACATTGACTAAATTAATCACTCAATTCGTTACGTCACTCAAATACGTCACATAATTTGTGACGTAGCGTTTTAACAACTGTAAATGCATGGCCGAAAAACAGTTTTAAAAAACCATGGCTTTAAATATTACTGGAATCAAAAAATGAAAATAAGTAGACATCCGTTCCATTCAAAATGTTTATTACTAGAGAAAAGAAATCAAAACAAAAGATCTCATTCGATTAACAGTTAAGACAAGTTACAGTTAAAAGTTCACGCACAAGTACGAGGCACCTAGTTTGATAAGAATTAAAGCAAAATAAAAAACTCCGTGGGTATGACAGTAGCAGGCGCAAATTCCGGGACTTCCCCTCTTTTCGTCACTCGTTATGTGAAAAGCCGCTCGTTAAGCGAGTCATTTTTTACATTCATTTTGCTCGTTATGCGGAGTTTTACTGTATTTTGAAACTTCAATGGACCTTATTCATGTGATGTCACATCCTCCGCCACGTGACCTGCCGGAGGCAGCCATTGGTCAGTCTTAAACAGCTGACTCAGAACTGCTTTTATTTCTGAGTCGCTTATAGGCCGATCGTTTTGTTTATTCCTCCACAGCTGTTTTTTTATACTCTCCAACCCAAAGGGTGCATAAGGTCCATTATTTGTCATAAACGTCTTCATCGTAGCGGCCAGGCTGGTTGTCCTCCGGCATCCTTCTCGGCTACTACATTGACGTCTTGTGATTTGGTGGTCGAATCCCACATAAATATCTCTGAAAAAATAAGAGCGGAATATAATGCATTATCACTTCAATTGTCAATAAACATTTTATAGAAAGATAAATAATTCAATGAAAATAAAATTAATGTACTAATTGGAAATTTTAAACTTGATCACGAATGTTAAATATATAACTTATCATGGGAAAAATGGTCCCTAAATTCCTCGATTTTATTTTGGTACATTTCCATGGTGCTTGGAATTTTACCATGGCAACAGTGTGATAGAGTATTTTAAGTAGTTGAACCATTTATAAATTCATGTTTTCAGATTTCTGAATAATCAAGTCAAATAGTCTAAAATGATCAGATTTCCTGAACTTCATATTGATGGAAGAGGGCGATATGGTAGAAGGGTCAAAAGCTGAGCCATTTCCAGATAATTCGAGGCATTTGGTCACTTTACCATTGACTCTACAGCTAACTCGAACCTAAACTTAAGTAAAGAAGTAAAAGAAGAAATAAACAATATTCAAATGTATTTTGATAAGGAACTGCAGTTATTCACTGAAATAGACTAACCATATCCTGAGTTTAATAGAAATCTGTAAACAGAATTCTTTAGAATGTTTTTTTAATTATATTTATTTAATCTTTAAAAAAATCTTTGCACTCTAATTATTTACTTTTAAGTAAACTGAATAATCGGGATAGAAATTCAAATATAGAGCTCTCCTGGCTGATCTGGGACATCTGATCACTTTCGTTAAATGCATCTGATTATCTCTCGAAATTAATGGTCACCAAAACAGCAGAACACAGACCCAAATGTTTGTTTGCTAATATTCTTACAACACATAAATTTTTGTACCCAAAATCATGTAACTTAGTTACACATTCTTATAAAAGAAAGCGAAATGTGATCCATCCATTCTCGTTGCCTTTAATACAAGAAAAGATCTTTTATTTAGGGAGCGAAAAAGAGATGTAGAAAATATATGGGAACTTCTAATCTTTCTTAGTGGGATGGAAGTGTTGGGACATGTCTTGGTTGTTTTGGACAATTTGCGGTTAGTAGCTGAGAGGATTTTCCAAGGCAGCGTAAAAGTGATTAGAGGTCGGGCCCATGCCTGAAGAATCAATTTACAGTTAATTATCGATCCTTGCTTTTCCTAAAATGTTACTTACTTATCGCCAGATGCTGAACTAGCATTGGATTCTTGCCCGGTACTTTTACTCTTAGGGGGCCATTTATAAACTGCATAAAGAGATGAAGAATATTTCTTTATGAATATGTACATAAAATTACTTAATGTGTCTGAAATCAGAAAATTTTATCATTAATAATTACAGTTAGTGGCGACATATAGGTGACAGCACATAGAAAACTACTACTATTATTAGTAAATGACTTATTATGTGTTTTTAAATATGTTGGAAACATAGAAAGATATTCCTGAAACTAAACAATTTTTTTCAAAGCCGTCTTAACGAATGCAGGGTCCTTTGCTAGAGTTATTTGGCGCCCCATAACAACCATAACCAGGGATTTAAGCACCCATGAGCCAAAGAATATTCCTACTTAATCAAATAATTTAAGAGAAAAAATAGTGAACTTTTTCACTATTAAACAAATATTTTCGGTCATAAATAAAATCAAATCAGTATAATAAATTTAATCAATGCCGTTTCTGGGTTAAAGCCCAATTAGCCCATTGGAAAAGACAGCCCTGGTTTTTTATTATACGAGGTAGATTTTGCACTATAAAGTTTCTTTATTATGAATATTAGTTGCTGGTGCATATAATTGAATTTGTTCACTTTTGTATAATTGCGATAATATCGCTGAGTTGTATAACATAGCTTTCCTTGCACTGACAACTTGAGTTGTCCTTAAAATTACTTTTAATTCCATTTATAAATTACCGCATCTATCTAATGGTCAGATAACTTTTAGATAACTGCAGATAAAAAATTGAACAAAATGTAAGTTACAAATATTTTTTAATGCGTAGACTGCAGGAAAACAATTGTCAGTGACGCTTGTATTTCTGAGTAACGCAATCTGGCGAGCCGACTACAATGTAGGTTTGTAGCTGTTTTCATAGACTCTTATGAATTCCTGCTAATTATAAACTTTCTAACTGTGCTATCTAGTCACATGCCCAATGTTCTGGAACCTAGTGGCAAATGAGATCATATCCGAAGAATGGCAGCCGAACGTCCATTTACAAGCCTTCGCTGATGACTTTATCTTCGTCATTAGCGAACCCACAGGAGCAAAGCTAAAAGCTACTGCTCAGGCAGCCCTCACGAAATTCCAGCACTGGACTGACAAACACCAACTCAAGGTATCTACAGAAAAATCCACCACCATACTCATCAGCAGATTAGTAAGGGGTCCTAGAGTAAAATGGGATAATCAAATAATTAAAAGATCTACCTCCCTTAAATACCTAGGAGTAATAATAGACAACAAGCTGAATTTGGCCGATCATCTCATCAACATGAAAACTAAACTAATTCACCTCCACCAAAAAATCACAAGAATAGCAGGAACAAACTGGGGACTTAACAAAGACCTCAGGAGAAGGCTGTATAAAACAGTGGCAGAGCGGATGATTCTTCACGGAGCTGCAGGATGGGCCTATCCACTATCAGCCAGACAATCCAGGCTTTTGAATTCAATTCAGAGGAAGTTTCTGCTCAACATCACAGGGGAATATTCCACTACTCCAACAGCCGCACTACAGGTTATAGAAGGGATCTTACCGCTCCACATCAAAGCAGAACAGGAAGCGGTCTACGTCAGAACAGCCAGACTGCGCAAAACATCTAATTACAACAATATCAACTTCAACCCCAATAACTACGAGGACGGCACAACATCCACCAAATTCCACCCAGTAATTTTCCAACTAGAAGACAGAATATCTCTGAAAAAGCAATTCTTTCCAGTACCTGGCCTCAATATTTTCACGGACGGTTCAAAGATAGAAGACAAAACAGGCAGCGCCTTCTGTGTCATGGAAGAAGACACAACAAAATACGAATGGATGGCGCAACTTAGTCCCTTCAACACAGTCTTCCAAGCAGAGCTTCTTGCTATACAGGAGGCTTGTCTTTCGGCAAGCAAGACCAACCAACAGATAAAGGTATGGTCAGACAGCGAGTCGAGCGTCCATTCAATTGCTTCAATTGACACCCAGAGTCCTATTGCTCAACAAACACAGGAAATATTACTTAAATCAAAAAACATTAAACTTGGATGGATTAAGGCTCACGTCGGACACAGCGGTAATGAAGCGGCGGACGTACTAGCCAAGAAGGCAACACAGGAGGGAATCCCCACATTCATCCCAGCACCAAGAAACTATATCAAGAGTCTGCTGCAAAAAGAGTCCATCATCCGCTGGCAAAAAGAATGGGAAAATGGAGAAACAGGCAGGAGAGTTCATAACGTTTTGCCAAAAGTCAAGACAACTCCTACTCCATGGCAAAGGCCGGAAATAATGTTCGTCACGGGCCACGGCCCATTTCCAACATATCTCAAAAGATTCAACATCAGAAGCAGCGATTCCTGTGGCTGCGGAAAGCTGGGAAACCCCTTACACTATGCTACAAGTTGCCTGTTTACAACGTCATACCACCTAACAAAACCGTCATCAGACCTAGAACCACTTTGGTGGAAAAGAGTCATGAACGACAACAATTCTAGGGCGAAAATAAAAAGACTCATGCACTTCATCGCGGAAAACGAAACACTCTTATTTCCAAAAGATGGCGACAACAACTAGCCACAGACCCAACTAACCCTATGTACTCATATTCTCTCTTCTTCCATACACAGGGCACGACCCTCTCAAATTCAACAACACAACGATCTGAAAGACTGAACTTTAAAAACATATTATATTCCTTTGTTTTAAATGTCATGTTTTTTTATATCTTTTTATAGAAATTGTAATTTTTTTTTCTGCTCTGGCTTTTTTTTAATAAAGTCTCACGCATACCCAACCAACCGACAGGGAGCCACCCTGGCTCCGAGTTCGGGGGTATGCTGTGGTGTTAAGTATGAATCAATGTATGTGAAGATTTTGTCATGCTATGATCCTGATGATAAGACTTTTCATGTCTTATGATCCTGCTGAAAAAGCCAAAGAATCATCACATTTTGTTTTACAGGCTACATGTAAATTTAATAAAACTATTAATGCAAAATTTATTTTATTTGCCATCATATATATAGTAAAAAAATTAAGAGCAAAAGAGCATAAACAATTCGCAATGAATAACAAAAAATGAATGCATGTAGGATCAATTAATGTGAAACAAATTTTAAGAAAACTACCGTTGTTAAATTTATTTCATTTGCTATAATATTTATTGGATGGAAATATAAATTGTGAGAGCAGTAGAAAAGTAGAAATGCACAATTAATAATGAGCAATTAATGTATGTAAAGCCAATTAAAGAGAAACAATGTTTAGAAACAAATTATCGGCTAGTTGAAAAAAATTGCTTAGCTTCTAATAACTGTAAAAAGAATATTAATTTAAATGGTTCAGTAAAATAATATGTATAATAACAGTCTTGCATTGAATGTACTATATTAAATATAACATAATTGTAGGTTAAGTAGCTATAAATTGCGCCTAATTTAAAGATAAATTTTAATTTGCTAGAAAGTAGCATAAAAAATATTATTATTACGATAATAATTCTAATAATTCATTGTAGCTTTGAAACTCTAATTATATCTAATAATCAAATTGATGGTTTCTTTTCCTTTTTCAGCATAAGCAATTCAATAATTTTAACTATTATGAAAAGTTTAGAAGAGAAACTGACATTAAATTAGTTTTAAAAATGTAGTTTTTAAATAATATAATCAACTTTATTGTATATTTGCACAAATTATAAGAAATGTTTAAATGTTACTGTTTATCCAAAATAAATAGCGGAAAAGATCTCTAATATTTACGCAAATAAAACACATGGATACATTTAAGGAAACGAAGCAATAGTTAAGGATTTTCATGCATATGTATGAGAATTGAGGGTTGGTATTTCAATTGAAATCACAATTGCATAATAGTTATTATTTATATTATAAGGAGGGAAGCGAATTCAAATAAAAGAAATAGTGCCTTTGTGTTAAATGGATGTGAAAAAGAGTGCGAGAAATTAGTTTTAATAAAACTGAAGAATGAATTGTTGCACTCTTTATGCAATATTTTCAGCTTTAATGATGACTTTTATAATCATAATCTAATTAACCACGTAAATTAACTCAGGTTTGGAAGAATGTATGCTGTCTAGAATTTTATAATCGGCAATTGTATATTGTGTACTCAAGTATTAGAATTACAAAATGTTTATGTAGATAAAATGTTTACCATTGGCATTCAAATTCAGTTTAATGAATTTTTGGTTGTTTTTCAGATTAAAATATTGTACACAATATTTTGATATAACTGGTTATAATACTTGTAAGAGAGAAAAAAATTTTAAAAATTTACTAAACTTAACTTTAAATAAAAACATTACAACTAAAATTTGGTTTAATAATAAATGTAATTTTTACATTCTTCCACAGTTTTTATTCTGGATGAGCATAATCACAATACATGAAAAATTGGTTCAGGTGCAATTTTTCAGGTATTTATTAATGGGATTTCAGCTGTTAATTTAAAAAAATGAATGCAAGTTTAACTAAATTTGTTTTTAAAGAAATAAACGAGAACTGCACTTTTAACACGCTGCACTTTTATGTAATGTAATGACACGTCATCCTGACTCCCCCTCCCCCCGCTCTTCAATATGCCCAAGGGGTTCCGAAAAAGATGTGACGCAGTACACTTGTCGTACATCTCGTGATTTAGAATGACTTCATTTAATTTTCATTCTTTGATAATTTGAATCATTTTTTTTGCATTGTATGACGTGCAATATAAACTAGATGGTGTCTTAGCTGTTGAACCACAGCCAGTAGAATTCAGACCACCCAAGATGTGAAGCCCTCTGGCTATAATCCACCACACTGATTGGCAGGAATTAGAAAACCAAAAGGTTAAACACTTTTAAAGCTCATTCTTATTTTTCTGTGGTTAGGTTTCTAGTGTGAAAGTGTTGGTGGTTTAAGCTTTCAAGTGATTTTGTTTGGTTTTGCTGCTAATTTATCTTAAAATGGCCTCCAGAAACATCCGGCTGTCCATAAAATTCTTACGTAATTTAAGATGAGTTTTATAAGCATATGCGATCAAAATTATGTGTTGAAAAAATTCGAAAGCTTTATGCATTATGTTTTCTTCTTTTTTTCTTTTTTTAAGAAATTTAAATTAAAAATTATTTCTTCTTCAAAATTGTTTATATTATTATTTCATGATGAAAAAAGACCGCATTAAATGAATCGCAATATAAGCTCTTATTTACAGCAGGTCTATCATACATGCAAAAGTAGAAGCACAGTAAAGATAAAATAAAAGTAAATTTTATTTATATACTCCGCATAGGATTGGAAAGACTGAAAGGCAGTGAACAGGGATTCGTAATGAGACAGTGAGACGGCCAATAGGAACTATTAATAAGACAACCAATCAGCTTTATTTAATATGACGTGACGATTCTGAAACTGAATGATGTAATGTAAGAATACGCTACTTTAACAAGAATAAAGGCCTCAATGGTCTAGTGGAGGGGGGAGAAGCTAGCGTTCTAGTTTCGGAACCCGATTCCACTGATAATACGCCGTGTATGGGACCTATTACGCGTATAATCATACGTAGTGACCAAACTTGCTCTCGCTGGCGTGGTGCGAAAATTTGGAGGGTAATTGCCAACACAAGTATTGTCCTCTTCATCTGACCACTGTTCAAATTTACGAGGGCCGTCCGAAAATAGCCCTCATGCTACTTCAAAGCGGGAAAGCGGGGCATTAATAAAACTAAACTAACAAGCAAGGGAACATGGTTCAATTGAAAAGAAAGTAAATTCTATTCGTTCTGCTGCTTTCTTGAAACTTTTTCAGGATGTGGAATTCCCGTGTGGCTTTGCACTGGATTTTAAATCTTCTTTCGACAGCAGCGGTAGATTAAAATTCAACAGACCAAAGAATACAATTGACTTTCTCTTCAAGTTTTGTCACGGGTCAACAGTGATTGTAAAAAATAAGCTATCTTTAACTAAAATTTATAAAAAGTAAATTTTCAAGGAGGAAAAAAATCTCTAGAAGATTCGAATTTTCAAATCTTTTTTACAAATTCTTCATATCATATACTTATAAAACTACTGCGATTTTAATTTAGATATGAACTTCAAGAACACCTTCCATTTCTGAGAACATATTTCTCCGAACCTATGGTATCAAAAGACTCAAGGTGTTTTGCCAGAATGTGTCTTATTCCTTCTTGCCATTATAATTTGGTCATCACAAAGACAAATCTTAAAATTTCCAAATCATATTAATATGTGAAAAAAATCGTTCGCATGTAAGTAAAGTTATTAAATTTTATAGCTCTAAATTTGAGGTAATTTAAAGATACACTATTTGCTGATTAAATTCAATAGTCTATATAGTGAAAACTATTAGAAAGTTCAGACAATTCTTTCACATTTCTTTTTCTTACTATAATTTATACCAACAACATATTTCCTGAGTTTTAAACTTTAGAAAATTAATTTTCCCTATCTTTCCCAGATTTATCCTTTAATAAATGAATGTTAATTTTTTCAGTCTTTCCATTTAATAAGAACTTCAAATAATTTATGAAAGTGTCATTATTTTTAACTGGCTCGCCGTAATTCTAAACGATGTATGTCAAGAAACATGATTGAGGCTGCCTTCGCCATTTATTTAAGTAATACATTATACGTGTCCTTACCTGATGTTTTCAGTTAATGAGATGTGCCACTGTAATAAATTGAAGGGGGAAGGAAAATGCATTCCCCATTGCCATAAGCCTACCCTTTTGATGGATTAACGTAACTTGACATCAAATGGGTAATATGAGTGCAATTAAGCGTTGCATTTCAAATGTCAAAATATATAGACGAAAATCACTTCTAAAAGCAATTTATGAGTCACATTAACTGAAAATTCAACAAAACTTGCTAACCGGCACTTATACATTTCAGTTTCTTTAATTCCAATATGATAAATTAAGGAAGTGAAATATTTTTATTGATCTGTGTGTATTAATTTATTTCAACAAACTTTTAATTTTTTAATACTTTGTTGAAATAAAAATACACATTATAGTAATAGGTCGATGCATCATTACAATGGGTTGAACCATTATCCAGCTGTCGCGAGATAATGGTGGGATTTGGCAATCATTATATCATTTGGTGTCATTTTCTAGTTTGAACATGTGTTTTCTTCTAAAGCTATGTTTAGACACTTCTGCTGGTGATTATTTGTTTCTTTCTAGGAATATATGTGGACAGTGTTGCTGATGACAGTTGCATCTTCTTAGGGATATGTGTGCACTGTGCTATTGCTGGCCGTGTATTTCATACGAGATTTTAAGGAACAAATGTCAATGGCGAGTGGTTGAAATGTGATTAGAGTTCGTACCATATATACATATATAGGGAGAGAAAAGCCGGAGACGAATGTGTGGGAGAAAATTCTCTTACAGATGCCGACAGAACTGTAATTATGTCAAGTAAAATATTCACTCTGGGAATTATATTTCAATTCTCCCCTCTTATTATGCGGCAATGTCATGTGTCATGCATTAAAGCTAATTTATTCAATTTAAACATAATTTTTATGTATATTTGTGTTATAATTTTATCTCTCAGTGTTACTGTGGAATTTGAGGTAAACTCTAAATCAAAATAAATATCGATGTCATTCATTTTTCTTTGAATTTTTCATTACATAAAAAGGCATTCTAAATTACACGTATGGTTCTAAAAATTAATTGAAAGATTCGTTAAGAACCAGAATAATTTTCTGCAATTCCATTTTAACTTTATTGTTCTCTTACTACAGGAATAATTTTCTTAAGCAACTGAAATGTAGAAAAAATATTTCTGACTAATGTTGTTTGCATAGATTGTAGAATTACTTTTTATCGGCAATGTTAAGTCTCATTACCTTTTATTTTAATTTCTTAGTCAGAGATATAAAGTGTTTGATAAATCTCGACAAGAGTGATCAATAATCGCATCAGTAATTGCGTTTGGAGATCAACATGCCTTGATGCAAGAAGAAAATTTAAGACATTCTCAAAACATGTAGCAAAACTTTTCCCATTGCAGTATAAATTCATTCAAGTTTATATGTGTTGATCAATACAATGACTTATCACTTAGGGAAACGAAAGCAAGGACAATCCCAATTTTAACTTCATTGGCTCATCTTAATTTCAATATGAAACTCATTTTAATTTCGTATTTAAAACGTTAGGGGACTTTTAACAGTAAGGACTAGTGCTGACACTTGCTGATCCCGTGCAGACCATCTGCGTTCGGTTAAACACATACCAAGATTTTCCTGACGCCAAACCGGCGATTCAATGCCCCAAGAAAATTCACCAATACAATAAAAGGCGTCCAGTGGTGTGCGCATAACAGAAAAGTAGCCAATGTATAATGTTCACAATAGTAAGTTCCATGATGTTCACTTCAATTTTTGAAATGACAAGATTTTAACTTCGCTGACTATTTTGACGCTGATCTACGCGTTCTCTGGCTCACCTAAGCCCATCTGCTTCATTTATAACTGATATGTTTTGAATAATTTCATTCAAAGTTTCATTATATTGTAATAAATATTGTGGATTCTTGATTTTAAACTCAATTTTTTTAGAAAAATTTATTTCACACCAGATTGAATATAGTAACAGGCTATGACTATGAAGCTATGCCTAACATGGATGAGACTACCTATTTTGTTTTATGAACAAACCGATCGTTGTCATCGGTAAAAGAGAAATTAACTTCTTTTCTGTGCCACGTACGTTAGCGTTATATATGTATATATATGTGATATTTTAATTTTTTAACTTCTTTAATTCTTAAAGCACTTTTAACGACACCTCATTTTAATTACTTCTACTTTTATCGTAATAAGCGCACTACAACTTTCTTCTCGAGTCACGTGCCTTTTCCGGGGAAATTCCCCTTTCTGGGTACTTAAACTTTGTGCGCATTCCTATCTGCCTTTTTCACGCCAGCATGTAAGCGTACAACAACAACGCGCCGCTCAGGCGTAACCTTTTGAATACTGGTCATGGAGCTACGTAAAAATTGAATCCTTGACCTATGAAGAAATAACAATATCCTCAATGCCTGAATAAAAGAAGATTAAGCCAAATATTGCCTCTTCCATGACCAAAATGGAATACACTTCACCTTCAGTAAAGAATGATCGTATATATATATATATATTCCTTCAGTGTGTCTATACATGTATTTTTTCGTTTTGTATATGCATTCTTTTTGTGTTTATATGTCTTTTATTTTTGTTTTATATTTGTATCTTTTATCAATATTTTCTATTTTGTGTACCCATCTCTTTTAATTTTGTATCTAATTGTATTTCAACACAACTCTCTTTTTTTATACTTGTTTCTTCTTGTCCTTTCCAATTCAACTGATCAAGGCCCTATGCGATTCTAAAGGACGAGGAATGGTATTCTATTTCGTAAGAATCCAAATGTATACGGAAAATAGAAATTTATCTTTAGAGAATGACACACACACACATCGTAAACACCCATTATAATTCCCTGACACAACATATACATGCATATGCACATAATATATTCTCTCTCTGTATTACATATCTCACGTATATCCTTACATACATAGTATACGTAATATATACGTGTAATGTGTGTATTAAGTGAAGAGTGTGTATACGTGCATCTCAGTAGTAGGTGTTGGCAACGGGAAATCATCTGAGTGGCAAACAGCATTTCTAGGACATCATTACCAGTTAACAGCTTGTCACTGAGGGTTATTATACAGTCTTTGTCGGCATTTTACCGGTTTATGTACCTATTACAGTTCTAACATTTGACACTCTCATCTTAGCAGTATCTCTCATTCCACACCAATGGTACGGCATAGTATATAGAAGGATAATAAATGCAAAAAAAGAAGACATATTTACACTGGATTGGTAATTTTTGAAACGATCTCTTATCAAAGATCGAATATACATTAATAACACAAAGCTGACATACCCTGATTGCATTAAATGATCAATTGTTTGTTAATATAAATTTGAGTGAAAACTCACAGCACTAAATTCTCCAACTAATGTGCAAGTCAAATGCCAATTCATCAAACTTTATTGTGAAAATTTTATATCATGAAAGTGTCTCTCACTTACAAGTCATAACCGGAAGTAGCTCTCTGAACTTGAAAAGAAAATCATAAAAAAGTTGAATAATATTTCATATTAGAAGGAAAATTCTTTCAAAACATGGGCGGTTCTGAGGCAGTAGTCTAGGTCTGAGCTTTAGAGATTTGGAAAAAATTTATTACCGTTTTCGTCCCGTTGCACTTTGCAAATGACGCGCTAACAGATGTCGCAACTCAAATTTATGTGAAATTTTGATTTATGACACGCTTGTTTGCATTTTAATAATTAAATTTTTCTGTTTGGTTTCTGGCCCATAAAATGCGGCAATATTTTCACACTTAGCAAGTCTTAGAGCACGAATCAAATTCCTTCCATTTTTCCAATAAATGGTCACTATCCTGGCTTTACCAATTCAGGGTTGATGTTAATAATTGAGTGCTGTAATTACATATTGTTACGAATCGGTAACAATAATATAATACCGCTCGGTATAATATCGGTAATAATACAGTTTCCCTGCTATGTTATACTTATGAAAAGAAAGAAGGATTTACAGAGAGATTTGTATTGGAAGAAAGCCAATGACCCCAACCTTCGCGACCATTTTAGCAACTTTGGAGACAAAATGAAGGTTCCAGAAAATATAGAATTATTGCTCTATCTCAATTAGGAACGGATTTATTTATATTTTTC
Organism: Araneus ventricosus; assembly: GCA_013235015.1. Classification (NCBI taxonomy): domain Eukaryota; kingdom Metazoa; phylum Arthropoda; class Arachnida; order Araneae; family Araneidae; genus Araneus; species Araneus ventricosus. Next base: position 4,866,640 of record BGPR01000003.1, on the reverse strand, counting down.
TGGAATATTCCATTTGAAGTCACGCCCTATCGCAAAACTATAAATATCGGAGTCCACACTAGGGAATAATCACTTTGGAGTTTTTGTCTGCAGTGCCAGCTGGTAAGCTAGTGAGCTGAGCGCTATTGAAAGTTCTGTTTACTGTTATTATTAGTGATTTGTTATCCGTACGTGTTTCTAATTTGTATAAGTGCTGTATTTCTTACTTCCTGTGCTTCGTGTTTTCCGGAATATTCGTGAATAAAGCGTTATTCTCCATTATCCTCCTTATTGGATTGCTTTCATCGTACACACACAAGACGAGTTTCGTAATAATATATTGTCGTATCTCCCTTTCCACCTTCTCTCTTAAAAGAGTGTTTAATGAATTTATTGAAAGACACGATTAGGAAAAAAATATTGTGGCTTTTAATTACATCATTGCTTTCAGATTAATTTATATTAATACGCCATTTCAAAGCCACAAACAAGCTATTGTTCGACAGTTCATAATTTTAAAATGCAGTCAGATAATGAGAACGACATTTGTGGCTGCGGGCACATTTCCACAAGTTCCACGTCACACCAACGGAGGGAGATGATCAAGAAAGATTTAACGTGTACTTGGACTTGTTAGCGCTGAATCTTTGGTAGAATCAAGTCTCGAATCAATGGCTCTGTGGTCCTGAAGCTACACGTTACCACAGCCCCGAACATCAGTGGCAGTTTCAGTTTAAAATTATTTTTTGTTACTTTATTCAGGTACTTTTATAACTAACATTTTTTTCTTTTTTAACCGAAAGGGTGATAATGCTTCAAAATATAAATACTGTTCAGCAACGGATTCCGAGACTACCACGTTTGAACCACTTTACACCGGAAAAGGGTGTCAGGCAATGAGTCATATGAGCGCATTTCCGGAGTTCTTTGTTAGATCACGCTCAGTAAAATGTAAACATCACCCTTCCATTCTTCACTTTCCCCTATTTTGATGAAAATAACTCCGCCCGGCGCATGCGCAAAAGCGCGGAGGGTTTCCAAATCCGTTGCTATACAATATCTTAAAAACTTTCAATTGAAATTAATATCTAACCTGAATTTAAGAGTCTGCACCTTATAACCCAGGAAGAATAATCTTCTGATAATTTGCTTCATTTGTTCCGGTGTTTCACATTAAAATAATACTTTTGTTAAGAGAAATACAAAAAAAATATTAAAAATTCATCTTCAGTTCTGAACTAAAATCTCGTAATGTAATACTCATTCATTTTTATCCATTTAAAAATGGTTCAAAGTTTAGCATTGTTTTGGTTGAGTGAAGATAAAACTGAAACCAATTTTATGCACATTTAAGCTAAGAATGAAATCTTTAAAAACAAGCAGCTTTTTTGAAGAAATATAAATTTGCTTTGCAACATTGCATGTTTATGCAAATTGAAAAGTTTTATAATCGTCTTAACTTCAAGGCTGCTTTCTTTTCAGATGTACTTAACGTATTTGATATTGAGCAAATTCAATCTTTCTACTTAAATAAATTGTTGCTTAGTATTATCGAAATTTGGCTCCATTTACTGAAAACTAAAAGCTTGAATTTAAAAACAAAATGCTATAAAGAGGAATATTTGGAGCATAGTCTTCATATTTGAAATCTGGTTTCGAATTGCTTTAGCTATATCGGATTAAAAACAGACATTTCATTATGTATTGTTGCAAAAATTGATCGGGTGTTTGTACGGTGAAAACAGTTCAACAAGCAGGTTAACGAGAATCACACTTCCCGGTAATTTAAATATAATTAAAGATATTGAATAACTAAAACTTTTGGTGAAAGGTACAAAATTTCGACCCATATTTAGAATAAAAAGAGAACATATATTGCCTTCCTAAAAATATTGATTGTTTAAAAATTTCACACAATTTCTATATTCTTCTTTGTTTCTTCATTGACTGGAAATGGCCTTATTATTTCAAATTTAAAGATTTTATCAACAAGAAGTTCTACAATTATTATAAAAATAACAGTTATTATTCCTTAAAAACAATAAAAGAAAAAAAATCAATGAGCTACAAAAACTTTTTATTTTAACCCCAATCGATAAAACTTCAGGCAATTTCTATATTATTTGTAAGAAATTATATCTAGAACACCTGGATAAGGAACTATAAACCTCTGAAACATTCAAATTATATAAATCTAGTAGCACCACAGTACAAAAAAATCAGTGCTTTAAATTTAAAAAAATAATTGCATAAACAATAATATGACCCTTCCATATATTACAATTATTTCCATATATTAAGTTCAGATATATCACTTGAGGAACAAATACCTACGTGGAAAAAGGCAGGAGAAATATTCCCTAAGTACTCAAATAATATTCTAACTTTTATAGAAAAAGAAAATTTTACTTGGATAATTAAAAATAATGCTAAAGTGATTGATTTAACAAAGAACAATGAAATGACTCCTATCGAGGCATATGACTTTCAGGACCTGATCACTAGCATCCCACTTAATAAATTAAAAGAGGTTTTAAGGCAATATTATTATGACTTAAGAAACTTGTTAGACTGCACAGAAGCTTATTAGTTAGACATAATTAATTCATGCGTTTTCAATAATTTCATCTCGAATGGCGAAAATATTTTCTTACAGATTAAAGGAATTCCACAAGGATCTTGTTTTTCTTCTTTAATTGCAAATCTATTTATCATTATTACGGAAAAATACAGTTTTAAGATTAAAATTAGCTTTTAGATATGTAAATGACATCATGATTTTTAATTTTAAGAATTTTTCTACAATAAGTGGGAATATTTCTCCTAAGGAACTAAAATTAACAAACACTAACGATAATAATAAAAAGCTATTTTTCTTGATTTAGATATTGACGAATAACGAATCTCAAACGAAACGTCATAACGAATTAAACTTAAGCATTTAAGACAAAAGAAATAGATTTAAAGTTAAAATTAATAGGTTTAACTTTTGGAATTCGAATATCTCTTTTAAGATCTATAAAAACACAATAGTACGTCAATTACTAAGGATTAAAAATATTTGTAACAATTCAGAATCAAAGAAAAAGCAAATTGAATTTCTTAAAAACAATCTTAATTCTAATAAAATTCCAAATTCTCTTTATTTACATTTAAGCCATAGTGTTCTGTAGGTTAAAAAAGCCAGTTGCTTTATTTGCCTTTGGTCTATAGCATTTTACAGTTAATTTCATTTTTATTTAATTGTCTATTTTTATATATTGATACTCTTAAGAAGGTTCTTAAAATTTCACGGTCAGTAAAAGGTTTCTAAGACTTTTCACTGCCAGTAAAAAAAAACCGAAACTCCTAAAGTTAATTGTTAACCTTCATAACCTAGAACAGGTCAGCATTTCTGAACGTTCCAATGTACGCGTGCTTATGCATCTAAATCCCACTCCTGTCTTATTTATCCATTTCTGGACTCTTACGTGAGTATTGACACTTTTGTATTCATTTTTGTTATACATTATTGGCTTTGAAATTTGATTTCATGTATTTTATTTCAATTAGACATGAACTTTATGCTTGATATTTCTTTGTTTCAAAATATTGATTTTTGTTCGGTGTTCCGGGGAAGCAAACTCTTTTTATCGTTATTTCTAGAGTTTGTGTTTAGAAAACACAGCTAAGAAGTATACGCTTGTTTGGGATTTCCCCACTGATGACGCGTCCCGGACGTTAGCGTTTTGTGCTGTTTTGATATTTTGGTTTTTTTTTCTTTTCTGAAATAGTTTTAATGTTTACTTTTGTAAATATATATGTTTTGTTAATATAATCTATACAAAACTCTTCAACTATATTACTCTTACAATTATTCAAAAAGGCAGACCAAAAATTCAGAATTTTCAACAATAAAATCAGTTCCTCCGCTTTCGAAGAGCAAATTAGACAGGTTAAATCGATTTTGTTGTGCAAACCTTATATATATACAGTAATATCAATCAAAATATAATCTATTATATATGTACATTCAAAACAAAACATATCAAAAATTTAATTCAAGAAATAAAAATTAATTAATAAAACACAATATAAACTACGATCCTATAAAAAAGTGCAAAACACATGCAATGTGCACTTGTAAAACTAAAACAAAATTATTCAACTACTAGGAGGCTCTGCCCCCTGCTCGCTGAAGCTCGCCAACCCCCAGAAGGATTGCGTTGCAATCCTCCCAGGTTTGCTACGCAAACCCTGCTCGCTTCGCTCGCTAAAATGAAGACACTGTGTGTCCTAGAAGTTATTCTAAAATCTTTATATATATATATGAATCAGCTTTATTTTGCTTCTGATGCTTTAACTTAAATCAGCACAGAATGAAATTTTTTAGCCTCAAAAAAGATATTTTTCTTCAAATAAAACTTACAAAGTAAAGCTGATTTCCTTTTAATGCTTTCACCTTAATATAGAAGGAATAAAATTTTTTGGCCCTGAAAAGGGCCGTTTTTTATATAGTGAAAGCATCAGGAACCTCCCCCATAAGCACAATTAAATATTTCACATTTTGGAGCTATCACAGAAACAGATTCAAAAGATTGTGCTGTACGAAAGCAGGTATATACATATTCAATAAATTCCTATATATAAAATACTATACAACATTGAAACAAAATAAAAATGTAAAGCAAAAAAAATACACTTGACAATCAACCACAGAAAACTTCCCACTAAACACAGTTAAATATTTCACATTTTGGAGCTACCACAGAAACAGATTCAAAAGATCGTGCTCTACGAAAACATAAATTGTACGAAAGTAGGTATATACATATTCAATACATTCATATATAAAATAATATACAACATTGAAGATTGTGCTCTACAAAAAAAAATGTATCAAAGCAGGTATATTCAATCCACTCAGATATAAAATAATATGCAACATTGTAACAAATTAAAAATGTAATGCAAAAAAATACATTTGACAATCAATCACAGAAAACTTCCTCATAAACACAGTTAAATATTTCACTTTTTGGAGCTACCACAGAAACAGATTCAAAAGATCGTGCTCTTGATAAGCCAACAATTGAGTTGCCCATGACTAAATACCAGCTCATTGAGCACCAAACGTATCTTTTCAAAAGTTTGGCCTTGCGACTTATTAATTGTCATGAAAAAGACTAAACGAATGGGAAATTGCATACGTTTAAATTTGAAAGGCATGTTAGTTTGAGATGGAATCAAAGGGATTCGGGGAATGAGAAACGTCTCTGTACCATCAATGGATTTTGCCTGAATAATGTTTTGCTGCAATTTTGTGATAATTAGGCATGTACCATTGCATAATCCTTTAGAGGGAGCTAAATTTCTCAACAGCATTATAATGAAACCTATTTTCAACTTTAACTCATATGGAGGCAAACCAGTTGATGTCAAAGAATTTAAAAATTCTTCAGGAAATGTCAATTGATCTTGAGGATCTTCACTCATGATCATATCAACTGCTTTATAAACAGTTTCATTTCCCGGCATAAATTCCAACACTTTATTGTTGATTTCCATGGATCGCTCATTATTAACAGTAAGGATAGCTCGACCTTTAAGCTCCTGTGGGGTCACAATGGAAAAATCTATGTCACTGTACATTTGATGTATAGGGTCTTGTATTGAAGGGTAGCATTGCAAAGGCAACTGAATCGTTGAGCCACTTTTTTTCTCTCCAATGTCCAACAACCAAGCACCAAAATCCCTTTCAGATTCAAGGGCACGCATATTTTTTGTCAGATATAACTTATGAAATTTCAACCAAAGAACTTGTTTTTTTAAGGAGCTGGCATCAGTTAATGTTCTTGAACCTCTTAAAATTACTGGAAGAACTTGGCGAAAATCTCCACCCAGTAGAATGACTTTGCCCCCAAACGGTTCTTTACATTTTGTGAGATCTTGTAAAAGTCTATCAACGGTTAAGAAAGCATGAACATGTGTCATGGGTGCTTCATCCCACACAATTAATTTTGTTTTCAGTAACATGTCAGCTTCTTTAGTATTAGGCTTCAAACTGCAAGTAGATATTGCATTTAAATCAACTGGAATTTTAAAAACAGAATGGGCTGTTCTCCCCCCTATTAATAGAGTTGCAGCAATACCTGTAGATGCAACAGGAATAAAATCATCACCTCTACCACGTATTGTGTGAAGCAAAGTTGAATAAACAAAAGTTTTTCCTGTCCCAGCTGGACCATCTAAAAAATAACACTTGGGTGTATCTGCAGCGTTGTTGTACACTGCACTTAATAAGAGTTCCACAACATTCCGCTGTTCATTATTTAACTGCATAGTGTAACTATTAGCTTTAGCCTGCTCTTCCACAACATCAAAGTTCGCTCTCTCCAAAACACTTGCAGGCAAATCTACAGTTGGTAGATGCAGTTTTTGGAGACTTAAATTGTAGGATGTAAGCAGTTCCTCAATATCTGCAAGTGCATAGTGAGGTCCAGTCTGCTCAGAATAACGATGAACAAGGTCCTCACAAAGTGAAACTTGATGATGCACCCATAAATCTGGAACATCCTCCACTTCTCCAAAGCCACAAATCATTGCGAACAGCATACGCAACTGTCTCGGAGATCGAAATTGTGCAGCTTCATTCAAAGCATCATGTCACTGCTGGTCACCTCGAAAAAGTCCATACTCCTGACATGCTTGTTGAAATGTAATGCATATTAATCCATTTACGGTCAAAATATCATCAAAACTAATGGCCCCAGACTTGCGCAGTAGTAACATCCGCAAATAGTACCTCTCAGTATCCAGTATACTAACTACTGGCAGTCTCCCAATAACATTTTGTCCACCACGTTGTCGCTTCTTCCAATTTGTGGTACTCTTATCAAACACATAATATTGTGGAATATCTGAGTAAGAAATGTTGTGAGCTGAAGGATCATTTTTGTTTAGTTCAAACCATGATGTTAGTGTTGTTTTTCTTAAAGCAGCTCGTTCAATTGCTTGGGCTTCTTGACCGTCTTGGTACACAATCGGCTGTTGCTGTGGTAAATGCACAGCTAAGCGCACTACAGTGTGGGATTTATGCGACAAATTAAATTCATTTAAACGCCACATGGCTTCAGGTGCACTAACATACCTACCTTCAACAAAACTTAAAATTTCATCATGATCCAGAGCACCTTCTTTTTGTATTTTGACCGAGGCTGCATCATGACCTTTGTATACATATTTATATAAGTATTTGACACTTTTAACTGAGGCACAAACTTCAACATTAATATGTGCATTAAATTTTTTAAGCAACCAAGGATTATATGGGACAACCCATCTGTTATCGATGGAATATTTCCCTACTTGGACAGGTTCAGTGGCTCTTCTGTGATAAATAAGGTATCCATTAACATTTTCCTCTGTTTCCAATTGTTTTGGAAAACTTTTGCAGCACTGTCCATCTCTCATGCATGGAGAATTTATATTTATAGTTCATTTGCATGCATTTTGTCACAATTTGGAAGAGTCTAAGATCAGTCCAAGGATCTGGAAGTTCTGCACTCACAAACTTGTCAATGTCATCTTTAGTGCGAATTTTGCTTTCTAAATCTAATGTTAGAAGAATGTGGGCATGAGGCAAACCTCGCTTTTGGAACTCAATAACATAAATATAGGCCAAAACAGTTCCAAATATTCCATGCTTGCAAATATCTTCTAAAAGTTCTTTTAATTTCCTATTAAATACACGTACAATAATATCAGGTCGGTCTTCAGGACGTTGTACTCCCTCCATGCTATTTAAAATTTCAGACCAAGATGAGTTGCAAGTAAACGTCAGAAAGAGATCTGGCTTACCAAACTTGCGTACCATAGCCATTGCATCTTGGTAATTCTGTTGCATATGACGTGGGCTCGCTTGGAAAGAAGATGGCAGTATTATAAGTTTTCCAGTGTGTATATTTTCATTATGTACTCGACACTCTAAAGCATCTAAAAGCCCCCGATAAAGTTCAATTCGCAAACCTTTTGATTTTGTCGCAAAAAAAGTAATCGTGAGCCTTTGGTTTTAACATATGCATCAACAATATATTGCTGAAAAAGCTTACCACTATTGTGCAAAATACTGAAACCATTTCGCTGGGAAAGTCCGTATGCATAATATTGTAGTTGAGTGACACGGGTGCGCTTTGCTGTTCTCCTTTCTTCTACATGTTCCATTCCAGTGTTCCAACTACACTCGCCCCTTGGAAATAGCAAAGGATAGGTCATTGGATCACAGCATTGATTTAAAGGTGAAATGCTATGGCATGTATCCCCAACTGGGTACACACAAATGTCTCGGTTGGATGAGGGCTCTCCATTATCACCTACAAATATAGCTGCTACTTAAGTGCATAAAGTAGGAGCATTATAGCGCCGCATATCCAAATTTTTATCTTCCAAAAATACCATTTTCACTGATGTAGTTGGGTGCTCTTGTACCAATCGGTGCATTTGAAGATAAGACTGAGCAAAGGGATTATTTTCCCTTAACATAAAATCAAGTTTTTCAAATACATGTTGCAAGCAATTTTGATTGTTACTCAAGCGTTTCTCTGTTGCCTCACTGGAGTCAAATATATAAAGCTGTCCGTAACTTTCTTTATGTTGGTCACTTGCATACAGGGGGAAAACACTGTGGTACACTTGACCATGTGAACGGTAACAGTATGGCTCAGTTCCACGTGGTATTTCAATTTGTGCTCCCATCGAAGCGAATGCTAAGGCAGAATTGTATTCCCGAATTCGCTGTCGATAATTTTTACCATCAGGTGAATTTTCAGTTAGCAATGCTTTCAATAGTTCCGGTGCATCAGGAAATGCCAGTAGCTGAACCTTTCCATCATGGCAACATTTCGTATACTTATGGGCAGTATTTTTTCTCTTCCTTCCAATAAACAGCCCCACAAAAACTGCATTGTTCGGACATAGTTCCACAATTATGCTCCTCAACATCGTTTCGAATGAATACACACACGTTTTGGGCGACGGCGATTATCGGCTTCGTTTCGAATACTTCGCCTTACAGTGGATTCCTGAACTGTTTCCTGGCTCCGTTCAGTTCGCCTCTGTTCATTTCGGATAATATATCCAACAGCACGACTTAAATTCGTTGTTTTTACAAAGTTCCAACTACAAAAAATAGTTTTCAATAAACGTGATCACACGAAGCGACTTCGGACTTTCCGCGAATGTAAACAAATCAAACTTGCGAGCTGTTGCCAAACGGCGATTAAGAGATTCGACCCTTTTTTTGTCGTCACGTAAGAGAATTATATATATAGATATTACTCTTACAACTATTGAAAAAGGCAGACCAAAAATTCGGAATTTTCAACAATAAAATTAATTGCACCGCTGTGGAAGTGCAAATTAGCCAGTTTAAATCGATTTTGTTGTACGAATAATCCCTGTTATTAAAGTTGTTAAAAAATAGACAGGGTAATTTACTCTAAAATGAAAGAATTTAGAATGAAACATCCAAACGCTAACACTAACAAAATATCATCGTTATATGGGAAGTATCTGTATTAAATATAAGATATACCATCAATATATTGCGCTGAAAACAATAAATGCATCAGTCAATAAAACATCCATTTTTATTTACTAGGAAATATAGTCAATGTGTTTATTTATCCTTTACCTTTAATCTTCATTTCAATATAAACCACCAATTAGCTTGACACCACTATATTGCCAAAACTAGATTTCTAACTTTGATTCAGCTTAAATTAAACAAGTATTTTAATTTATTTTAAAAAATTAGTAACATACCTATATTTAGATCTCAAAACACGTTAAAAGATGTAATCAATTAAAAATCTAATATTTTTGTAAAATAAACTATTTGAATAATTAGAATCCAATATTGTTTTAAGGAGTTTTTTTTTATTTTCTAAATACTGCCGCTGTATTAATTCAGAAACAAGTAAAGCAGTAACCAATTTGAAACAAATTACATAATATAAGTAATAAATAAAATATACATACCAAAAAGCCAAGAAATATAAATATTCTATTAAATACTAAAATTAATGTTTTATTCTATGCGACCTAAATATTGCTTATCTATATAAACTCTTAAAAAATTTTTAGGCATTCCATATACTAGTGCACAATTATCAAATTTTTTTATGTTCCTAATTGTATTAATGTCTGTTACCAAATTGTTATTTCTAATTATATATTTTTTAAATAAATTTTTGAAGACTGAAATGCTAAGATTACTATCCCAATAAGAAAGTTTATTAATTTGAAAATCAAATGATGTTATTTTATCAAAGATATCTGTTATTATTTTACTATCTATAATTTTTATATCTAAATCTAGAAATTCTGAAGCTAATTCATTGTCATTAGTTTTTATTAGTTTTAAATTGACAGGATAAAAGTTAATTAATATATATATATATATATATATATATATATATATATATATATATATATATATATATATATATATATATATATATATATATATATATATATATAATTATTTCTTTTGTCGATGGTTTTCAATTAAGTCTCTTAATTTCACTAATTATAATTTGATATCCTTCCTAAATATGAATTTGGTATTGAAAGCGTTTTCGGCATTTAAACTCTGCATTACATTTTATGCTTTATTTTGCCTTATATTTGTCTTTGATTTATTTTAATTTTATACATATGTTACGGTTTTAATTTAACTATTAATAAAATACTGTACTTGATAAATTATATTACACATTTAACGTTAAATTCTTGAATGATAAACTAGTTAGTAACTTCCAATGAAGGACAAGTACGGTTACGAGAGTAAATAAGGAGTGGATATTATTAATTTAATCTGGCCTTAATTATATTCTAATCTCGGTTTGAAACAACGTCAAAAGCTTATTTGATTACAAACGAGAGTAGGATAAGAGTTATTTTATATTCATTGAAGTTCGTGAAGGACCTTATTAAAGTTTGATCAAATCCCAATACATTCAAGCAATGTCAGATTCATTAAAATATAGTAATGAAGGTTACCAAACTTTGAAGAAAAGGAAATTTTATTCAATATAAAGCAATTTGTTATTATGAAATGGTTTTTGATGTAAGAAATTCATACCGGTTATCCATAATTAAAGTTATTATAATTAGAAATCATTCATAATTTAAGTTATTATATTTTTAGTTTATCCATAATTGAATGCCAGTATAAAATTGAAGATTAAGTTTTAACATATAAATTTATACTTCAGACATGGTTTTTTTCAGTAAGTTGCAAAGGAAGTGATAAGTCAATTAAGACAAGAAATTGGTTTATCGTAAAAATGTTAGATACATTAGTAACTACTTTTAAAGTCCAAACTGTATAGTACAAGCTGCTTGAAACTTTAATAGAGCTATACACAATGAAAATAAGGAATTGATTATGCTTCTCTACTTCTTCTGTTGCATTTTAACATACTGTGGTTTGTTTACATAAAATTTATTGTATTCGTTGCATATATATTCTTAATATGATAACGAGTAAAATGTTGTAGGTAATACACAACATACAACAACTTTGCATGTTGTAAATAATAATAAAAATAATTAGTCAAATTTTCAGGGATGTTCATTAAAATGTAATAGGAAATTTTCTTTAGAACGCACGAACAATTCCCCGCCATATTCAAACAATTTCCTTTACAAATTCCTTCTATTCGTTGTTGAAATTTATTCCTAAAATTCTGGAAGATAAACAAATGATAAAAAAGATAATGATATCAAATAAATCCAAAAGAAAAGTTGAATAAAATATACTCGTGTTTCATAATTTATTTCCCTTACATTTGTAAGCATGAAATTAGATTTTATTGTTGACACGAATAGTATCTTCTGTTTACGATAGATTTATTTTGAAACCGCTTACTTTATCTTCTTAAGTAATATATTTAAACTATTATTTTTTTAAAAATAACTTTTCAAGGCAATATAAATGGCGTGTAGTCATTGAGAAAAATACGCAAAATGCTGTACTCGAATAGCAAAAACAATGCTATATCCTTTTAAACGTGTAATTATCACCAAAAGTCTGCCAGCTAAATATTTCCTGCCTGGCCCAAGCCGTATAAAATATTTTTTTTTATTCCATAGATTGAATTCTTATATCATTCTGCATCTGGAGAAAGAAATTTTAAAACAATTTGCATATATTTCATATGTCAAAAATCCGCCAGAGTTGTCACACCTCAGTTACTGCGAAACTTTACAGGAAGTGAGGAGGCTCTTACATCCTAATATCACATTACACCGGAAAGTGCTGCAAAAAAGCTTTAAAACTTAAAAGCCCTCTTTTTCCACTACGCGCCATGAAATAACATATAAAAAAATGTCATGAAATAAACGCAAAAAACCGTCATATATGATGCGTGGAAAATAGTTTTGAACGGTTTTGTAATCCTAAACCATGTCGAAATGCGCATCCTTTCTTTTCTACTTTTCATTCAATATAAAAATCCTGTTGGGAGGACCGGGAAAAAAATGGTGGAAATGGAACTATGAATCAGGAAACAGAAGAAGCTGAGGTTTTTATGCATTTTTCTTCACTCGTTTTATCTCGTTTTAGCAGAAATGTTTGGCAATAATTCTAGAATAAGGGATATTTGAAAAAATATTCTTGCAAAAAATAATGATCGATATACTCATAAACTACTCCAGTCAAATCGCTTTTTTTTATTTTTAATTATATTATAAAGTTATTAAAATTTCATACTTTGCGATGCATATTAAAACTGTCTTTTAACTTTTATTTACTTACATATTTCTGGTTTTTAATTAAAAGGCACAATTTTTAAGGCGTTTACTATGACATTAATTATAAGGATTGAATATCTAAAACGACAAAAAGTAAGGATCGAATATCTAAAAACATAAAAAATAATAGAAGCAATTTAATTGGTGTGTGCAAATGCAGCATTACCCAGGAAAAAATTGCGCGGTGCCAAAGAAATATAAATACTAATGAAGGGAATTTTTAAATGTGGAAGAGTAAAAAATATATAAATAATAGCAGACAATGATAAGAAGTAAGAATCCGGTGGATGACTTCATCAGAGGCCATTCACCCATGCAGATTCAAAACTAGAATAGGTTTTCTGTAGAAGAAAATGACTTTAATGTCTGAATTTAATTATTAATTTCCTTTATGGTCTGAACCTATTCCGCAATATATTGGAAAGAAAAACATTTATCCACAAAGAAGAAATTAAAAACAGTATTTTAAACAAAGTATGAAAAGAAGGGTTTAAAATCTTGTCTCTTATAAACGTTGTGGAAAAGAAAGGACGCCGTTACAAAGTAAACCTAGTTAAAAGGTGCGCTTATATCTCCATCTAGTGAGGGATACACTAACTAAAAATTTGATAATCTTTTTGTAGATTTTCATAAAATTCTTTTTAAGGTTTCTATTTAGTCTTTAATGCAATTTTATAATTTTGATTTTGATTTTTTTGTTTTATTATTTTATAAATTCAGAGAAGTTTGCGGGTGGGCCCTTAAAAATGTTAGAAGGCGTGGAATGAGTTCCAAAGCCACTTCCATTGCAATGGAGAAATTGAGATGTAAAAAATTATTTAAAACCTGAGATATTAAAAAAATAATTAATTAAAATTATAATTAATAATAATTAAAATAATTTCTTTAATTCTTAATTATAAAGTAATGTAAATGGGTAGCCGTTTAGCTTTAAATTAATATTTTATTATCAATTTCCTTGACACTAGCAGAATGTTTGTTGCAGATATTTTTGATTCTTTTGATTTGAGAGTGGATGGTATTTTTAATAACTTTAAGGTTCAGATTGGTATGATAATGACAAAAAGAAATAGCTCTAAAATTAAAGTCATTTCTCTTGCCATAGATACCAACCGAAATTCCTGAATCAAAAATTCAGGAACCTCCTCAATGACCTCCCCGAAACTTTCTCGCATACGACAAGTAATGTAGCGTCGGTAAATACCCAGTGGGTAGGTAAATATTTTTGAAGTATACACCCAGATATTTACCCAAGGCCTTGGTATTTTGAGGAAAAAAATTCCTTTCGGCAAGTGATAATTTGGCTAATTGAAATTTTCTTTCTATCTTCAATCGTAACAGAGTAATGAGAAAATGATACATTGGGCGAGGGGATTCAATATATCTTTTCAGCTCATAACATTTGAGCAATTCTAGCTGACAAAAAACTTTTAATATAAAAGTGGTTCGTTAGTATAAGGTGATAATTCGTCTAATTGAATTTATTTTTCTTTCTTTAGTCGTAACAGAGCTATGGGGAAATGATAATTTGGGGGAGGGAGTTGAATATGGCTTTTTTGCTCATAACTTCTAAGCAATTGTAGCTATCAAAAAGTTTCAAAACAAAAGTTGTTAGTTATGAAGAGGTAATAAATGCTTAATTTGAATTTCCTTCCTGTCTTCAGTCTTAAGGGAATTATGGGAAAATTAAATTTTGAGTCCCCCACCATTTCCACCCCCTTTGAACTGGTTAGCCCATCTACGAACTCAGCCAAGATTTTCACCATCTTTACAACATATCCCTCGCCGGTTAAAATCCAATCAAAATTACTCTAGTTATCGTGTTCACAAGATAACATGGGCAAAAGCGTTATATATATATATATATATATATATATATATATATATATATATATATAATATATATATCTACTAATAATAAGGAAAAGAACATTTCGCCCTCTATTCTCATAAGGATTAGAGCTGCATGAATGAAGGCGTGTGGAAGACACTGCAAATGACGAGAGACTTAAAACAAGGGGTAACATGCATAGGTTAAAATGTACTGTAAGTTAGAGGGAAGAGAGGAAAAATCACCTTTCAGCTCATAACTTCTAAGCAATTGCAGCTATAGAAAAAAGTTTAAATACCAAAATTGTTCGTTGTAATGAGGCAATCATTCGCCTAATTTGTATTTTCTTTCTGTTTTCAATTGAAAAGGAATTATGGGAAAATGAAAATTTCCACCACCTTTGAGCTGGATAGCCCATTTACGAACTCGACCGAGATTTTCACTATCCTTACAACATATCCCATGCTGATTCAAAGTAAATGAAAATTAATCCAGTTGTCGTGTTCACAAGATAACATGGGAAAAAGCAATATATATATATATATATATATATATATATATATACATCCCCTGAAGACACGTTATTGTGCTTTAATTGAGTTTTTCATTTTACGATTTATACTCTCTCTCTCTATATATATATTTAGTTAAATATTTCAAATAATCAAAACATGTGTTATATTTTCATATATTAATCTAAAAGTTAAAATTAAAATCAAATTACCTTATCAATAATCATATAAATGAAATACAGAAGATAGTTTGATTATAGACTATTACTACTATGAAAGAGACAACCCTGAATTGGAATTTCAACAATCAAATGCCATTCAGTTTTGGGAACCGATTTGTGCCGCATTAATCTAAATTTCTGGCGCCAACTCTCTGCGAAAGCCAATTGTTGGAAAAACGAAAAAATAGGAGAATAAATCCCCAAAATCTTTCAAGATTAGAAACGAGGAAGTATATAAATTATAACATAGCATTTCAATAGTCTTAATTATTGTTTTGACTTGAGCATTATCCTAAAGGAAGTTCCGCATTTAAAGTGAAAATATTATTTCTAAATTGGGCTTTTAATACTATAATAAAACACATTAAAAATTAACTATAAATTTAAATTTAACCTTTTATAATAATATATATTATTTTATAAATGTACAGAAAAATAAATAAATGAGTATGTGATGCAATCTTATTCTTAATCTAGTGGCGCCATCTACCTATGAAGTGAATTACTAATATCTTCGTTAATTCCATTATATATGTTCACATCAAAAATAAATCTAAAAGACTATTAATTTAATGGCATTAAATATTTCTTATTAACATAAGCACAAATGAAATTTATTG
This sequence comes from Araneus ventricosus, assembly GCA_013235015.1. NCBI lineage: Eukaryota > Metazoa > Arthropoda > Arachnida > Araneae > Araneidae > Araneus > Araneus ventricosus. Next base: position 4,850,682 of record BGPR01000003.1, on the reverse strand, counting down.
GATACCCATATCGCATAGCATTTTCAAGAAATGTATCAATAAATGACTGCTGTTTTAATCAGTCTGTGACTAAAATAGTGCTTCTATAAATATAATTTAAGATGATATTTCTATAAATTAGACGACTTATGCTGCTATTCCAAAAAGGTAACTTGTTTATATTGAACTGAAAAGTGTTTCTTTTATCATAAATCCCAGTGCTTAATTTATGATCAACTATTTCAATTCTAAAGATATAGAAAATCTGCTGAAAAAAAATCTTCATTAGTTTTTAATAATATCAAATATTCTGGATAAAAGTCAATTTGTGGTGTGTAGTCTTCTACTGTTGAACATATTAATAAATCATCAATATATCAACAATATATCTACTCATGATATAAGAATTATTGTAAATATTTTCCTTTTCAAAATAGTGTAAATATAAATTAGCTAGAGCATTACTTGCTTATCCACCTTGTGGAAGTCCTTTAATTTGTTGGTATACTTTATTGTCAAAGCTAATAAAATTTTCTTTTAATATAACTTCTATTAATGTTTTATATTTTTTAATATTAATCAATTTATTTATGCTAAAATCTTCATGAATCTGTAATAAAAATTTCATCAGATCTTTAATATCTATACTATTGGATAAATCTTGAAAATCAAAAGTATGCGCAGAATAAACATTTATATCTTTAATACTCTTTATAATTTCACAGCAATTATTAATAATAACTGTATTATTTTGTACTTTTAATTGTTTTATAATTTCTTGCAGATATTTTTGTAAAATTTATTATATAACTGTATCTCCCATTCTTTACGCTTCTAAATTTGATGGGATTTTTTTATGAAATTTTGGTGTAAGAATATATATATATATATATATATATATATATATATATATATATATATATGTATATAAACCAAAAGATAACTTGTTATATATAAACATACAAAACAAAGTAAACTAGACATATCAAAATGCAATTCAAAGACTAAAATATTATTAATTAAACAAAATTTAAATATGATCCTATGAACAAAAGTGTAACGGACATTCAAAACAAAATAAACAAATTATATAAAAAATGCAATGTAAAAACAAAAAGCTTATTAATTAAACAATTTTAATTATGATCCTATATGTAATAGTTCTTAATACACAAGTAGCATGTGGAAAAATTCTAACTTATCTATGAAAAAACTTAATTTTTAATATTATCAAATCTAAAATATAAACAAAAAATTGAAAACATTATATATATATAGAAACTTTTGAACGAAGGGTGATTTTGGGTTCTAGGGGTCATGATCGGTGAGATCTACAGAAATTTTCGGGAAGTCGTGTGATGAGAACCATTGGTAGAGTTCTTATAAGGAATCAACCTAATTATGAATCGCGAATTAAAATGAAACATACAAAATTAATGTTTTCCTAAAAACTTGATATTTTGCAAAAATAAGTGTCATTCACCCTCATTTCGGGCATATAAAAATTTCTTACGTTCGCAATTTTTATGCGCGCTGCGGGTACCATAACTAATAAGATTTTTTTTATCGTTTTTGAGTACGAAATTTTATTATAGATATAACACAAGCTTCCACCACACCTCTGGTTAAGGTTAATCAAGGTCATCCATCTGGAGAATGTCAGAACAAAGTTTCAATTTAGAGGGGTTGCCAAAATTTCCGAAGCTCGCGTTTGCAGCTCGCTAATTTTTCCTTCGTAGACCGTGCCAAGACGAACCGCTTGGTCGCAGCTTACTTTCGCCAATACAAAATAGCAACTGAAATTTGAACCGAATATGCAACTTGAACGTCTTTATTTAAACCGATTGACACAAAAATTGGACACAAATATACAACTAAGGTTAGAAGGCTACATACAAAATTTGATTATCTAAGTAATTTTGTTAAGAAGTTATTGCATTCAAAAGTATGCGATTATACAGACGACAGACAGTCAACCCTTTGGCGGATTTGGTCCAACATTTGATACGGACCTACATTACTGACAATAAAACTGTGTACCATATCTTATGCATCTAGCAATTTAAGTTTTTGAGTTGTCGTCTTCATATGTACACGGGCAGACAGACAGACTTCCCGTGTACGGAATTTGTCCAAAATTTGACAGAATCCTACAAAGTATGTGTAAAGATCACATACCAAATTTCATCTCCATAGATCTAATAGTTTTAGAGTTATCGTGTTCACAGACAGACAGACATAATTCCATAATTGTGCTTTTCCAACTCGGGAGCTCTAAAACGTGGAGATTCGTCAAAACCTCGAGTTCAAATTTTTTGACTATTACAATACTTTCTCTTTGTTTGCTTCGTATACGAGAAAGTAAAAGTGACCTTGAGTCATAGTAAGAAAATTTAATATGCAATTTGAACAACTTTTTTTAACCTATTGAAACAAAAATTAGACACGAACCTACAATTAAAATTAGAAGTCCACATAGCAAATTCTATTTATCTAAGTCATTGTCCTAAAGAGCTATAGCGTTTGCAAGCATGCGATTTCACAGACCAACAGACAGTCAACCCTTTGACGGATTTGGTCCAACATTTGATACAGATCTACATTCCTGACGATAAAACTGTGTGCCAAATCTTATCCATCTAGCTACTTCAGTTTTTGAGTTGTCGTCTTCACATGTACACAGACGGACAGACAGAAAGACAGACTTCCCGCGTACGGATTTCGACCAAAATTTCATAGAATCCTACGAATTATGTGTAAAGATCCCATACTAAATTTCATGTCTCTAGCTTTAACGGTGTTTGTGTTTTCGTGTTCACAGACAGACAGACAGACATAATTCCAAAATAGTGTTTTTCGGACTGAGGGAGGTCTAAAACGTGGAGACACATCAAAATTTCGAATTCGTATTTTTTGACGATTACAATACTTTCTCTTCGTATACGAGACAGTAAACACACTACGAGCTTAGACGGATGAAATCTGACATGTCGTCATAACCCTAAAACTATAGATTTCTATTAAATTTTGCACAGAATCAGTGAACGAAAAATATGTTTGACTTTTCTCACGCGCGTGGACACGATAATTCAAAAACGCAATTATCTAGAAGGATCATATTTGACATGATTTTTTCATCAGAGTTATAGGCATGTGTCGAATTTCAAACCAAATCCGTTATATGTTTGCCAGTCAATTGATCTATCTGTTGGTGTATACGTGAACGCTATGACTTAAAAACGAAATAATCCGGAAAATGAAGTTTGGCAGGTGGTCGTGTTATCAGATTGTAAATCTGTATTAAACTTAGTTTCAAATGGATAGTTTGTTATAAATTAACGCCCCGTTTTTCAAGCAAAACTAGGTCTATTTTGGGGCGAATCTCGTAATTTTGAGCCACGGTCAGATGACGAGGACGACACCTGAGCTGGTACCCCTTTCTCCAAGCTTCCGGGCGGCAGCAGTGGGAGTACGTTTGGGCCCCTACGTATGATTTAAAGCGGGTCATTCATATCTCTTCCAATTTTAGAACACGAGAGTGATAAAAACATTCGTCAAGGCCGAACACCTATGGAAAATAGAATAGCGGCTTTAAAAAGTCTGATTTCCAACCAAACCAAACTCCGGCAGTTCGTGCGGCGATTTTTTGGCCAAACCCTTTGGGTTAGTTATCGGCACATCAGACGATTGACTAGATCGACACCCTACTACGAGGGTAGCAAATCTGAAATGCCCGGAGTGGGGGAAGGAATAGGGGGATCGAAGATCAGCTGTACAGGGGGAAAGAAGATCGCTCTCCCCTATTACCAGCGCACTTTGGAACTTCAGATGAGTGGACGTACCTGATTTTTAGACTTGAATGGGTGGTAAAAAAGCCAGTCTTGGGGCAAATGGATGAAATGGAATACAGATGAATTGCCGGCTTAACGTCCAACAAGCCCAGTACACGACAATCTTCATTGGAATCGAATTTTGAATCTGGAACCCACAGGCCCGAGGCCGAGGCCTTACCACAAGGCCACTGTGGCCTAGTTTCAACTGGAAACAAAGGAAGACATCGAATGCATATTCGGTTTTCTTCACTATATTACAAAGCACAAAACGAGCGATGTTGAGTAGGCAGGTATACGAGTAAGTCAATGGGAGAACACATCCCGTTGGCTTTTTTTCGGGGCTTTAAATGGGCAGAAGCTATTTTTTGACCAAATTCGTGTCCAACTAGGGCCTCGCATCCCACCAAGCCGGCCCTGACAACGTTTATTCAAGATTAGAATTAAACAGCAAATATGACCCTTTTTAATTAGGTTATGTGATTTGTTTAATGGCTTAGAAAGCTGGTGGCGTTATAGCAGCCACCGAGAAATTTAAGGGAACTTTGCCTGAAACTCATCAGCATTTTAAGGAAATAATTGTGCTCTTCAGCTTAATTTGGTTTTCTGAAACAGTAGTTTAACATGAAAATAAGAGCAAAGATAAAAGAAAGTAATTCGCAACAGTGTTTTCCTTTTCTTTAGACAGGCTATTCATCTCCTTTATTTATTTTTTATTTCCCAAGACAACCCGACTTTAACTTGTGATTTAACACTCGACACGAGTCGGCGGAAAGAAAAAAAAATTCAAAATAACCTACTGCGCCAGTTTGGGTGGAAAGTAAATACAAGTAAAGGCAAGTAAAGAAACAAAGTAACACACAAGCAGTGTATCAAAGTGAGTGAATAACAGAAGACGTGTACAAAAAGCATGCAAAAAAGGTTTTGTTTAGTTATATTAGCATCCCGTTTTGGAGCAACACGATTGCTATTTTAGGACGGACCTCGTAATTTTGAATCACGGTTAGATGACGAGGACGACACCTGAGCAGGCACCTCATCTTCAAATTTCTGCACCAGACCAGAGGGCGGATCTATGTATGATTTAGCATGCAATGGGCGCAATAAGCGATGGATCTTCCGTGGATTTGTGTTTCGAGCCTGGACGTTCCATAGCTGAAAGGGACTATCACAGAAGTTCCAGTTTCATTTTGAGTAATCATGATTTCTCAAAAAATTAATTTCAGATATGCCTATGACGCATGTAAAAAATTAATGTCAGCAAAAAAATATCGCATTCCTGAAAAATTTAAAATCAGAAGATAGAAATTTTGTTCTAATGTTATCAGCAAGTTGAAAGGCTATTAAAAAGAGAACAAAGATCTCAGCATTTTATCATGAAAATCAAACAACTATTAAAAATAACTCTATTTCAGTCTTTAAGGCAACACCTATGAATTTAAAGTGTTTATACTTAAATTTGTTATTGATTGCGGCCTTTAAAAGGGACATACGACTGTTAAAGCCTGAATATTTTCGATTTTATAAAAAATATTTATTATTCCCCTGTCTTTTCTGAACAATTTAAAACAATCAAAGGTGAAAAATTCCAATAATTCAAAAAGTTATGAAAGAAAATATATCAGCTCTTCAACCTAAACATTGAATATGGCCGTATCTTTAAAGCGCTAGCTCAAAATGCGTTTTTTTGATATTGGAGGCATGATATCTCAAGAACTAATGAATCTTTTTTGCGTAACATTTTTACCGAATATGTATTTTGCTATGTTCTACAAATTGAACCACATATTTGTACATATTTCTCCAAAGAAGTGTTTTTTGGGGTTATAAAAGTTGTAATTTTAAATATTTTTAACATTTTTATTTCAAATTGGTACATAAAATAGAAATGAAACTCAAATGTGAATAAATTAAGGTTCAGTTTTTTAAACAGACCATTTGTATTACTTAGATACCCAAAATATTGTGTTTAGATAAATATTTTATGAGTAATCAGGCGCGCAAGGTGACTATCTCATTTTTTCTCCATAAATTATACCCATATTTATTACTCTCTCAAATAAATACATACCAATATGAACGTTTGAAAATGTGTGTACTATAAGAGAAGGAATAGATATTTTCTAGAAAAAAAATGAGCTTGTGAATTGCTTTGTTTCAGAGATATAATGTATCGAATTTGACAGTTTTCCACCATTTTTTCGAAGTTTAGGAGTCGTATGTCCCCTTAACCTACGCCATATTTTTTGGTGTTTCGTTTTTAAGTTATTGGTTGCAAAGGCAATCTAAACTAATTGCACTTGAAAAAGAGCAAATTCAAGCACCTGTTATAACATAGAAAAATGTAGCCGGTTAAATGCAAAAGAAATAGAAAGATGTCACAGAATTTTTAAAATCTTTTTGATGTTAAATAAGGGCAATGGAGAAAAAGGTGGATGATGGAACTGGAGGCTGACTGCTGACTTTGTCGCTTAGATGTGAAAGAAGGGTTTTGAAATTAGCATCAACCAGAAAATCCTAAAGTAAGATATTATGCAAACGACTGGTTTAAATACTTGCTGAAAAAACCATATAAAGTACTATTTCTCGAACTCAGAATTTCTTGAACGATGTGTCCGATTAAGAATCGGACACACTGGATTCACGCACAGGCATCTGTTATTGGGGGAACCCGCACCTCTCTGTACAGCATGCCAATGCCAAATGACTGTTCTCCACATTCTTATTGAATGTCAGCAATTTAATCTTCAACGCATCCGCTGTTTCCACTCATCTCTTAAAGACATCCTTCACAAAGATCCTCATCCAGAATTTTTTACTTTTTAAAAATGATTGGTTTTTACTCTTTCATCTGATTTTCCCCCATGTTTTAAGGTCATTTTTCCTTGTTGCAAGTTTTTTTGTAGACTTTATAAATTGACACATCATAACTTATGACAGACTCCTTTTAATTGAACTCGTTTACTAAGATTTTATTCAAGATCATATGTTTGGCGCAGCATAATCAAAAATGGTTTTTGCGCCAGTAAACCACACCATACCAAACCAATCTTGAACGAAGGTGATTTGGGTGCAATTTCTTTACTGATCAGATACAAAATTCAGCGTTTAGCATTTGGAGAGTAAGAGACGGTTTTGGACGACAGATGGCTGAAGTTGACTTTCTCTGGTGAAAAGAAATGGGAACTAGAATAGTCCTGGTGGCAGCAAGTATTATTTTCTGATTTGGGACGAGAAAAAAATATTCCCAAATCATCACTTAGGTGGCGGAATTATTATGGCATAGAACTACTTTTATTTTCTTGAAGTAATGTCTCGTATACTTTCTTAGAAAAATGCATTAAGAAACATACATAGACAATATTACTGGCCGTATTTTACCTGTTAAAACTTTTTTTGGAAAGGAAGAAATGGATCTGCTGACAAAATAATGGTCTGTCTGCACAAGTCAGAGAAGAAAACTCCAGATACAGACTAATAATAATGAAGATATCCAGACTAATAATATTGGTATCCTATTGAGAACTTATGGGGTAATCTAGCAAGGCAAGATTATCAAAATTGAAGGCATTTATCATCAGCTTCAGAAATGAGGTTTCGTTAGTGCTGATGAATGGAACAAACTCAATCTTGCACTGAATCATAAACTAACACTGCACGGGAAAGTTTGGATATTACAGGTCGTTATAACTAATATGACTAAAGAGTTATTAAATATTTCTTTTGCGTTATTATATTATTTTATTTCGATAATTCGGAAGCTTATTCAAAGACCAAACTTTTTCAATGTAATTATTTTATTTCTTCAAAAAAATGCTCATAACTATATTTTTTGACTTTTTAAATTAGAATTTTAAATTTATAAAGGTTTTAAAATACATTTTCTTTTTTCTGCGTTTAAAGTTTCAAATAATTTAAAAACATCTCGCTTTTTTTTACTTTGTGTGTAATTAATTCTTGCAGTTTATACAAAGATGATTCTCATCAGCATGCATTAAGTTGTTCTCGTGCAAATCCTTTCTGCATATTTTTTAAAATTCAGATTAAATTATCCAAACTTATGAAAGGTATTTTTAGATACATAGCAAACACTTGGTAGACAAAAATATGTGTGCTTCAGCCAGTTTTAGTCCATGAAATTTTTTATTTTTGCCTCTTCGATTGAAAGTATGAAACATTCATAGTATTTTTTTTTTATTTAACATATTGTTTGTTTTGATGATAGAGATTAAAGGTGATAAATTTATTAAAAGTTATATTTGTTGTCATTCTTAACTAGCATTGAGAAACATTGTTTGTTTTTATTAGTTAGTTTTTCTTATTCTTTGATATCATGAGTCTTAGTCGAATACTTAAAGAAACATTCCGATATATCAAGGAATCATATTTCGTTTTGCTTAATCCCAACATATTTATTTTGTAGATTAAACATAAAGAAACGTATACGAAAAAAGGTTTCAAGTAAATAAATAAATCAATTGAAAATTTTTATAAAACGTTATTAAATTAAATGCGAATATTCCAATTTTATAATTTTATTTGAGCTATTTGTTTTCTATACAATTTACTTCAGATAACCAAATTAAAAATAAACCATGCACCGAAACAACATCAATAATTTCTCTCTAACCAAACAAACTTTTACTTATCGCATCGCTGCAAAACGCGCTTCGGGAAAGCAAAAAGGAAGACTAATGCAGTAAATCACTTCCAAAAAAAGACTTTATTAGCTTCTAGAATAAAATTAGATGAAACAGACTAGAAAGGTAAAAAGAGCCAGATAAGGAAGGAAGGAAAAAAAGACATGCTGTGGGATGAACAAGCAAAGCGAAAAAAAAAAAAAAGAGAGAAGATTCGCTAAACCAAAGCTAAAAAGATGTGACAACCATTTCCTTGCTAATCGCATTATCCGACCCATCTGAAAACAGGATAAAAGTTTTGCGGGGATTCCTGAAGCAACATCCCCCCTCTAGCTCTTGTTAAATCAATTTTTGACCTTAAGGAGTCTCACCTGGCACGCACCTCACGGAACCCCCTAAAGAACTATTAATTAACCCCCCTCCCATCTCGAAGAAAAACGAAAAGGAAGTTAAGGCGAGAGTGCTTGTCCGTCTTCCTAGATGAAAGTGATATAGCTGCCGGAATCTGTTCTTGCCGGTGGAATTAGTAGATGTGAGGGGTGTGGTACAAATGTCAACTGAGATAGCGGCCAAGAAATGAATGAGGTAAATGGACTGTGGATGCCGGCATGTACCTCTGAAATCGAGATTGTCATTATCCACGTTGTGGGGTCCAAATGATGGCGGTGGAATCTTAAAAAAATCCCCCTTGGCTGCTTTGTTGCAAATGCGAGCGTTTGATTTAAATGCTTCGGGTTTATTGACTTGATTGTCATGTCAATAGGAGATAAAAATAATGAAGGCCGATAATTTTTTATGCTGATTCCGAATCTGATAGCAATAATTACTTATTTTGTAAGAATCGTAAATTGTCATAAAAAAGAATTTTAAAAAATTAACGGTTACAGCTATCTGTTTTTCAGCCGAATCTATTACTTTTTGTTTCGTTGAGCTTCTAAAACCAGGAATGGCATGCAAACCCAAAAACACGTTATTGGATTATGTCTGTGATTCAATATAAAATGCGATTCTTTTAAAGAAATTTTTTTTTGAGATTAGAAAAGTTTAAAGAAGCGATCATTTCTATAAACAACATAATGTGATGAATGATGCAAGAGTCTCTCTATTTTGTATTTTCCTCATTCTTGAATATAATCATTACCCAATAAATATTTAACAGTCTTGAATGATCATTCCATGCCAAAATTATAATAAACCAAATTATTCAGATTTCTGATAATATGTTAAACATTAGCTTCATATGAATCGAAGTAGTTAATATAACAAATGAATTTCAGAAATTCATTAGAAATGATTCTGCTAAAAACTCAACAGTTATGTCTTCATGCTTCTTTCAAAGACATAAACCATCAATAATTTAAAATGAAACTTATGAATACGATAAAATAAACTAATATATGCATCAATTAACGACTCAGCAGCGATTATTTGTTGGCTTCATATATTTCTTCAAATCTATTTAGATTTCAATAGAAGAGACACGTTAAAACTATAAAATAACAACACTGAAAGCGAGCAATGGAAGTAGGAAGGTGACTATTCCTCTAACGTTACAATGAGCTTAATGAAATTTGATTACTTGGAATTTTTTTAATTCACAATCAGCTTGAGTGACATCTAATTGTAAGATCCATATTATTCTAAATTATCGCTTATCGTTTGCTCTTAATTACAATAACTATTTACTGAAAGTTAGTTTTGTATCCAATTATTCAAAGCTACAGAAATATGTTAAAGTGTTAATTTTTCAAAAATGTCAATAAATCCAGTTATATAATTAGTAATTTAAATCATCTTTGCTTATCGATTTAATGAATACTCAATTTGGCTATTTACTGAACTGAATATTTGTTACTTTGCAAATTAATTACATTCATCAAGAGCAATAACTTCAATAAGTTAAGGCAATACAAGAATTTGTCCATTTTAAAACCCAATAAGTTAAACAAAATGTTAAATATTCTAAACATACAAAAAAAACATATTAGAATGATAAGACGATCTCATTTCACTCAACAGTATTTGTATAGATTACAGATTTATTAGAAATAAATACATCATATCTCTTTTAGACGTAATAATTTTAAGCCACTTCTCTATTAAGGGTGTTTCATTACTAAACTGTTTAATTTCAACTCAATGAAATTTCATATAAACTCAATAATCGAAGGAAAAAACATGTTACGGAATAGATGAAAAATAGATTAGTTTAGTTTAGTTGTATTAACGTCCCATTTTGAAGCAACACGAAGGATATCTTGGAACGGACCTCATAAGTTTGAACCGCGGTCAGATAACGAGGACGGCACCTGAGCTGCCAAAGTCCTCTCCAAATTTACGCGCCAAACCAAAGTCATAAAAATTAAAACTAAAAGTGTCATCTTCTTCTTCTTACTAATCCTTCTGATCTAAATCAGATCAGATCCATGAGATCGTTCGCCCTCATCACCTCCAACACGAAATCCGGTCGCTTAAGCAGGTCATCACACAACAAGGCAACACAGTCAAACAGATGTTGCGGAGTGGCCTCAATCATGTTGCACTTTGTTCAGCTATTGAACTTCTTATCACCACGAGAGAAACTAAAAGTGTATTGTGATGCTTGTTTCTCCCCTGTCATGGAAAATTTTATTTCTATATAATTTTCATTTCGTGTGCTGTTGTTGGTAGTGTCTCCTTGGCCAGGTGAGCCCTTGTAATAAGAAAACTGTATAAGTACATATGTATTTAATTTCCACCCATGTTGCGGGGTGTGGTGTGTAGATGTGATTTTTTAAAAATAAATGCGAGTGGGGCTAGCGTCCCCCTGCTGCTGCTGGTCTGTTCTCTTCCCGTCCTGCTATTTATTGCCTTAAACCCAGTAGGGTGGGCATGGTGGGATGTGTTTGACCCCTTACAGCTAATTTAGTTTGCAACAAGCCCAATACACGACGGACCTTCAGGGAATCGGGTTTCGAACCTGGAATCCCTCCGGCTCCGAGGACAACACCTTACCACTAGACCACCTGAGCATAGATGAAGAATAGAAATTACATGGCATGAATTTTCAGTTTTTGTATGAAAATATTACTAGGAAAGATACTAAAGCTCACTGTATATACTGCAAATAAGTATTTGAAATGAATTGGATTAAAAGTTCAAAAAAGAGCGAGTGAGCCGATAGCTTCTAAAATGTTCATAACGTATATATATTTACAGGCAAATAATTTAATCATTTTGTAACTATTGTATTCAGAACTAGTTTCATAACATAATTTGCCAGTTTATTTATTGCGTAAAAAATTGCTTGACAGTATATATTTCACGTACAATAGATAAAATTTCATTTTTCTACTGTAAGACATGGAATAAATACAATATTGTAACATTATTTGCATATAAAAAGCGGAATATATTTTATATGATAATAATGTTATACTAACTTGCATTGAAGAATTTCGGCTTAAAATCTTCTTCAGAACAATTTTTAATATAATGTTTACTTCGCGAATCTCTAGAAATTCCTAATGATCTTTTCCTTCCATTTGTAAAAGCGCTGTAGATTATAGTATGAATTTTTATAACTGCAAAACTTATCGTTTCGTTAAGATAATAAATTATGAAACTGAAATCTGCGTGTATTCTTTCTTTCTAGATGAAAAAGGAACACGGATTTGATTTATAGAACAAAAATTTTCAAACAATTAATTACTTTTGCTTTTAATACCTTTATCATGCAGAAAAATATCAGAGATCATGCAGAGAAAAGTCAGAGATTTCTGAAAAATTAATGCAGCCAAGAAAAATAAAACATTTTATGTTAATTTTTTTCATACTGAATGATTGAATTATTTACTTGAGGATGGTAAATAAAGTTTAACCTACGAAATAGAAAAGTTTCATTTCTTTAAAAGAAATTAAAAAATAATCATTACTTTTATTTGTAAGCGACACATTTACAAATGATTTCAATTACATCAAAACATATCATAATACACAAAGATAGCAACACACCGCAAGGTTACAAGCAGGACAGACGTATAATAACACATGTATCGGAACACAATTGCCCCAATTAAAAAAAAACCTAGTATGGAGGAATATGAATAAAACACAAAATGAAACATAATATACAAAAGAAGGAACGTTTTCAAAATCATGATAATAACAATTTTATTTGCAAAATGTCGCGGCTCAATTATAAAGAATTGTCAATTGCATCAATACTATTATAATGCACAATGTTTGCAAAGCAGAGCAAGGTCATAAACATGACACACGGACACGAACAACACAAAATGGCCGAAACTAAAGAAAAATCTATTATAGGTATTTAAGAATAAAAGTGAAATGAAATTAATGTAAATGAAACTATGAAGATCGATTTGACAAAGACACGCAATTTGATGCAAGAAATTGAATTGTCGGTATGAAATAAAATCAAATACAAAAATATGAAATAAGGAAAGAAATTGTAAGAACTGTACTAAATCCTAGGCTTTTGAACTTCTCGTAAAAAGTAATTATTCTTTACATGTTTATTTACAGATTTATTGCATTTTTCTACTTTATTTAAGCAAATAATTCTAATGAAAACTGTTTCGTATGAAGTGCTTCGTTAGTATTCTATTGATATCCATTCTAATTTTGTTTTGGTAAATATGAGAGCGAAAAGCAAAACACGTAGAAATAACATTAATCTCATGAAAAATTCCTGAAAATATTTATATTATTTTCTTACGGCTGATAACAAAAGGCTTCCCAAAATTAATTAACATTTTATTCTTTTATTGTCATTGCTTGGCGTTCAAATGTCATGAAAAGCAAAAATATTTTTCTTTTTACTGAGACAAGACCATTTCTGTTGCTTATTTATTACCTGCGGATACTCTAGTTGAAATTTATAATTGAATTTCGAATATTTACCTACACAAATTGATTTAGTGCTAACTCCATAAGGAATATTGATTGAGAAATATAAGGAATGAACGCTACTTTTCTTTTGTATAAATGAAATATTTATAAATGAAAGCTATTTCTTTATTCATTCCAGTATAAATCATTGTATCTTGACTTCATAAAGCGTTCTTAAAGCTTCATTTAGATGAGAAAAAAACAAGTATTGAAATTTGATAGCTTCTTTATCGGCTAATCTAATATAAAACAATAAAGGATATTCAAACCCATTTAAATTTTGTGAATTTTTTTGTACTTTAGTGATGTACAAAGTGAAATTCCTGTTAATAATATTGTAACGAAATTGTCTTGTGGGTGTACGTGAATGCAATCCAATAAGCAGGATTTAAAAAATAAAGCTCTTTATTATACAAATATTCCAAGCATAGAAACCTAGCACAAGTATTAACACAGCACTAGTAAAAATTCACAACAGAGACTACTAATGAATCTCAACACAGCGCTCAAAGGTTTCTTGTTAGCTCATCAGCTTGCTTGATGATCAAATTCCATCTGACCCTTCTTGGCTTGAGAGCAGCAAGTGACTTCATTACGTAGGAAGTGTCGTAATCTCTAGAAAGTTCATGAAACCGGTAGAAATAGGTTGAAAGTTCGAGGTCCTTCTAGAAAATTCCCTTTGTCGCCAAAGTCGCCAAAATGATCGCCAAATTTGACGACAAGATCGCCACATTTATCGCCAAGTCACCAAGATTAGCATCTCAGGGAAACGACTTTATAGCTTTTTAACATTAATTGAATTTTCCTATCTAAAGTGGCCCAAACCGGCTTTGAATAAAAAGATAAATTTTAAAATGTTGAATTATTGAGAAAACATCTTTCGAGAAAGATGTTTTCTTCATAATTCAATTCAATTTCTGCATCTCAATAAATGGCCCAAGTAAGCTAGAAAATAAATTTTTGAATCAGAATCTGTGGACCGAATTTCTACAATGGAACAGAATATGGTTTCGGGTAATAAGTATGGCTTAAATGTTGATTGTTTGACCTGCTGTTTTTGATATCGCATCTTAGTTTTCTTCCGGTTGTGTAACTGATTCAAATCTTTATTTATCTCTACACTTACTTGTAATTACTTAAGGCTAAATTTGAAAATAATTATGCGCGATAAAACGACAACAACAACGGGAGTGATTTCCTCTTGACCTTCTCGTTTGTGGATGAGTCTCGGATTCCAAAACCCTCCGAGCTTTTGCGCATGCGCCAGGAGGAATTATTTTCACCAAAATAGGGGTGAAGTGAAAGGAAAGGAAAGGAAGGGAACCCACACTGACCCCAAGGTTACTTGAGAGTATAAGGTTAGGTTCACAGAGAGCGGATGAATTGATGATGTCGCATTGGGACGCACATCGCCTCGTCCCAGTGTTACGTAACGGAATAAATATCATATTTGAGACCTTCTTCAGCAACATAAAAACTTTTTATAAGCGTGACTTTTTATGAAACGTTGTTAAAGAATCACAAATTACGAAAGAAAAATTTTGAGTGTTGAATGATCTCCATGTAAAAAATAAAGAAATAATTACGACGTATGGTATATAATTTTTAAAAACAAATTTATCTGAGACACTGGATGATTTTTAAGAAACTAGAGAATTAAGATTAATTTTACTTGCCATTATAAATTACACATTCTTTAAAATAATAGTCTTTTAGTTACTTCATGTAGTAAAAAATAAAATCAAATGTCTTTGGAAAATTCCTTAAAATTAACTTGCAATTTCTGATAAATATGAGCAAAAATAACTTGCTATTTTTTTACAGAATTGCTTTCATCGCACAACTCGTAACTGAATTATGCACATATATTTTGCATCTTTAATATATATAGCACATTTTCACACCCAGAATAATAAACATATATTAAATAAAATCTCTCGAGCAATTCAATAATCAATATTTGCTTCCAATATTAGTAACAAACGGTTGTATCACATATAATATATATATATATATATATATATATATATATATATATATATATATAAATATATAGTTAGTGTTAGTATAAGACTCTTCTTTCTAAATTCTTTCATTTTAGGGTAAATTACCCTGTCTGTTTTTTCAACAACAATAGTAACAGGGATGGTTTGTACAACAAAATTAATTTAACCTGGCTAAAGCTTATCCACAGCCAAGCTGCTAATTTCATTGTTGAAAACTCCATTTACTTGGATTGCCTATTTCATTATTTTTAATAACAACAGTGTTCTTTCACTTGTTGACATATAATGTTTAAACTTGATTTTTGTTTGTGGTATCATTAGTAATTTCAATTTAATAGAGTTTATTTAAAAGTGATGTATTGTTCAAATAATGACTATTTGATATAGGATTTAATTCTTGTTTATTTCTGTATGTTTGTATACTGGTTTTATTTGGATTTAGATTATATATATACACCATCAACATCGTTTTTATCAATATTTAGCTTACGAAACAAAGGAAGTCTCACAAAACCTCTCCTTAAGAATCAAACATCCACCTCAGTTCTGAATCAAACGAGAAATATTCATAATAAAACTAAATTTCCCGCCTTTTATTTATATATATATATATATAATTTGGAATGTGAGGAGAAAAAAGAAACAAAAAAATAATAACCAGACTCAATTAGATATAAATAAGCCCGAAAGATAATATTATTTATTCTCATTCATTGAAAACTCCTATTAGACAGAAAAAAAGCAAATAGTATTCCCAAAAAGCGAATCGATCATTTGAAATTGCTGTAAAGTAAACAAAAAGAGAAGAACCAAGATCCATTTTCATTAAAAATAAAAAATAAGGCGCGGAATTTATAACCAATAAAAAGCAGTCTTGTGATGTAAAATGAAGAAGATGCAATAACGAACCATTAAGCGGGTGTTTTTAACGTTTCTTACAGATGGAATAAATTTATTTCCTTAATTCGAAACCGCATAGAATAGCGGAGAGTTTCGAAATATGTCCCAATAAGACGTCATGCGCGGAAAGACCTACTGCGCACGCATCGCATTTGTGGACCCTCCCTGACCAACCCAGCCTACCTGAAAGAGTGTAAGGCCCTTAGCAGGACGGTGGGGAATATTAATAATTAAAAAGAAAAGAAAAAAGAGAGATTGCCGTTAGCACGAAAGGTGACAGCCCCTCCCCCCCCAGTCTCCAAGGACAAGGAGAGCTGGGTGGGTTTAGGAAACATAAAAATATAAAAATATCAGCCCATATTACAGAATAATTCACACAACACACTTTTTTACAGCGGGTCTAACAAAAACCTTCCGAAATGAGTTCATCTTACTCATCGCCTGTCATCCCATTCCGGAGTAAAATCGTCTTAAAGTGCATTTGAAACGATCAATTCATACCCAGGACGGCACTTTTCGGTTTAGCTTCGTCGTTCAGAGAAGAGAATCGAGTATGCGTTTGGGGTCCTTTGACTGATCAGTTCCAAAATTTGATGTAGCTCTACTATTTTTGTTCGAAAAGAACTAACCTAATTTCGTTTATCTTGCTTGCTGTGCTTTTGAATTAGCGTATTCACAAGCACATGTAAAAATAAACGTACAAGCAGTCTACCAGTAGATTGACTTAGTTCAAAGTTAAATGCATATCTTATAATCGTAGTGAAAACATCATAAACTAAAATTCACCCATCTCAAGTGTTGCATTTTTTAGCCATCGCATTAACATTCCGAGAATACCATAGGCCGCGGTGGCCTAGCGGTAAGGTCTCGGTTTCGGAGAATTCGAGGTTCAAAACCCGATTCCATAGAAAATCCGTCGTGCATGGGGTCTTTTTGTACGTTAAATGAAACGTAGTGGCCAAACATCCTCCCACTGGCGTTGTGGGGAAGTTTGGAAAAGGGGTGCCAGCTCAAGTGTCGTCCTTGCCATCTAACCGGAGTTCAAAGTTTCTAGTTCCATCACAAAATAACCCTAGTGTTGCTTCAAGAACTGGACGTTTATGTAACTAAACTAAACGCACGAATAGATAAATCGATAAATAGATCAGCAATTCTAGTAATGTAACCATATGAAAAATTAAATTTATATTACCGGTAGTATTATAAGTTATCGTGTCCACATGCACACGAAAGAACAGGCAGATGGACTTCTCCTATACTTTTGTCTAAAATTTGAAAGAAATATATAATTTTTGAATAAAGACCAGGTACCAAATTTCGTCCATCTAGCTTCTTGCGTTTTTGAGCGATCTCATTCCAGACGGAATGTTGCCATGCGCCCCTGTGTCTGCAACCATTGCAGTTACTATGCAGATGGCAAGACATGGGGCAGACAGACAGACAAAATTCCGGAATTTTTTTAGGACTCTGAGCGGTCTAAAACGCAGTGTTTCATCATCGTTGAAAGCATAGAAACTTGGAATTACATATTTTTTTTGTTGTTGTCTATTTTATTCTTTGTGCTAATGCACCTAAATGAAGTGCAGAAATAACATAAACTTCATTCATGCTTCTTTGCAAGCTTGTACTTCGTATTCTTACAGTGTAACCCATTAGAATACTATGAGTGCTTTCCGGATTCTTTTAAGTTTATGGTCAAAATTATGTTTTAACGCATTTTCAATAACTAAACACTTTATGAAGGGTGAAACAGTATAAGTAAAAATAGTTTCATAAGAATTCTGAAATAAAAAGACGCTGTGAATTTTATTACTTTTTTAGATAAAGTAAATACGTTGACACAAACTTGCTTTAATTGTCTAAAACTGATGTCCATAAAGCCGAGATCTCAAGAGTTTAAGCATATGAGGCTAAAAGTCCGTATCAGTTTAGTACTGTCTGGTTCCAATAATATTTGTTTCATTCATAGAGAATTGTAATGGATTAAATATTTAATAATTTCAAAAGTTAAAGACAGATTTTTTCTTTTGAAAGTACTTAACAGAATATTTTCTTTTTCTTCATATTTATTAATTTTAAAGATAATAATTTATTTCTGCAATAGCATAAAATAATATTTTTTTTCTTTTAATTTCATTAAATAGTTTCTTCCAGTTTAATGGCTTAATTTTAGGCAGACGGATTCATGTCTTTAGGAGGCGAGTTCCCTAGAATGTAATAAATACACTTAATAGTTCTATAGACATAAATAATATTTAATAATAAAGAAAGAAATACAGTGTGTCCGTAAAGTCATGGTGCAGTTATGAACGCTGGTTGTGGCGAACGGAAACGAAACGGAAGATTGAAACTTGCGCTACATTGGACAGTATCCCAAAGAGTATCTGTAGTGCAAAGGTGTGCGGGAGAAGGCGATGACGCAACACCATGCACCTTGCGGAGCCGGCTGTGACGTCAAACATCTACCTTGACACGTTGCAATTGTATGCAGTTCCACAATTTCCGAGAGGTGTCATCTCCACACTACGGCAACATTGCTCGTGAGTTTCTGGATACAACATTCCCCCAGCGGTGGATAGGCAGGTGTGCTGTCATGGCATGGCCACCACGATCCCCGGACATAACGCCATTAGACTTTTACTTGTGGGGTTATGTGAAGCAATATGTTTACAGTGAAAGTATCAACGACATTAATCATTTAAAACAGAGAATAATGCACGTTATTCACTCTGTTACACCATACGTCCTTACCCGTCTGTGAGAAGAACTGGTCTATCGTTTAGATGTGTGTAGGGCAACAAATGGAGCCCACATCGAACTGAGCTGAACAGGTATGCAAACCTGGAGAGTTTTTCTTTTATATGGTGAAGATGTCACCTGTCTATCTTGTCTCGTTGCTTTCCTGTGAGCGGCCAAAAGTGCACCATGACTTTACGGACACACTATAGTTTATTTAATAGAGTTAATTTACATAAAAAAATGCTAAATTGAAAAAGAAACGAAGACCGAATAAGCAAGGTTGAGGTTTATGATGGCCTTCGGAAGAGTAGGCATATTCCAAAAAAATAAAATGCAACAAAAAATTTCATTTTCATCTCTAGTACCTCTTTTCTACTGCCTTCTTTTTTACTTTATTGCAGATATTTTTGCACTGACTAGCTGTCAAACTTATTCATGATATTCGATAATTCCCACTATTAAAGGAGATTTATCCATATTCATGAGTATAAGCAATTGCCCGAACCGATAAGTAGTACTTTTAAAAATGAAAACTCTTATATGGGGATATTGTAATTCAGACGTAAGTCTTTACGTAATTCAAACAACACCATTTACGTTTTGACTTCAAATCAAAATTGATCCATACCTCGATTACTTTCGCATACATTTGATTAGGCACCTATTCGCCATTTACGGAAAAAAACTTTATAACGAAGGAAATTATGTTATAAAGATTTAAAGTGATTTATATTTTGTTTTAAATTTAATTTTATGAGACAAAAGATTAAACTCCTTAATACTTTCATGAGAATCAGAATATTCTAAACTCGATTAATAATTGCGGATATTTAATAGAAAATTAACTTAAACTATGAAATTCTTAATAAAAACTATTATTACATTTCTTTCTTACTTAAAAAAACTTACTTAAATACATTAAAACACGTCAAAATACACTTCAGAACACCATTTTTACGTGCTCGATTGGCATATTTATAAATGCAAACTAGTTTCAGATTACTCAAGACAATAACTCGAAGCTGTAGAAATTTAAAATTACGAACACAGTGACTTATTTTTGAAACTGTGACAATTAACTAAAAGGAAAGAAAAAAATATTGAAATAAAAATGAAGGAAATTGAACGGAAGGAAGACTTTTCATTCATAGGAAAATCTTTTGATACCAATCCAAAATTCTGTTCTATTCGTGAGTTATTTTTCATGAAATAAACTCAGAGAATCGTTTCTTATTCAAAGGCCTGAAAGTGACATGTTGCTATTCATTGTTATGGTATAAGCACTTCTCTTTCACTTAGACTCTGGTGATATGCCATTTTCTGTGCGAACACTTTGTGGTACATCAAAAGACACTTCAGGTTCAATAGAGGAAGAGGAAAAAATGCATAACTTCTTCATGAGAATCTTGCTTAGCAAAGGAAAAGAATTAGAATATCTGGTCGAGTGCTTCTGATTCTCTAGACATGAATCAATCTGAATCCATTATATTTTCAAAACCATTATTTGGTGAAAAGTTTTGGACGTGAATGGATTGAGTTCACTATCATTGCAAATGCCGTTTTGTACTTTGGAATTAATCAAATATATATTTGGATGGTAAATTAAAAACTACAGATTTCGATTTACTTTATTTTAAAGAGCTGCAAATAAACTGAAATTTTAATTTTCAGATAAGTTGAATGAAAACAATGACATAATTTTGGTGGCTGAAGAGAAAATATCAGCTCTTTAATATTGTCACATACAATTAAACAAGTATTTCAACAATCGGTTTGTAATTTTAATTGCTCCCTTTCGATTAAATGAAGTATCATATCGATAAAAATATTACAATTTTCAATGATTTGCTATTTTACTTTTCATGCTTTTCGTTGCAATGATTCATATCATTGTATTTTTTATTTGGTTTGGTTATGCAGCTGCAGTTTGCCATTGAGTTTGACTAACCTTATCACGTTTCTAATTAGTTTAGTTATATTAATGACCCGGTTTGCAATAGGCTTCTGTGCCACACCAGTCCCAGGTAGCACAACATGTTGTCCGATATTGTACAATATTGATCAATGTTATATGATATTGTACAATATTATACAATATTGCGAATATTGTTCAATATTGTACAATATCTTTGTGCTACTAGGGGTGGGAGGACTTCTGACCTTTGATGCCTAATCTGCCCAGCACCAGATCTACGAAAACGGTAGGTCTTTGGGAACAGCGGGGTTTCGAACATGGAAATCTGAAAGCTTAGCACCAGGCCAACACAGCGCTCGGTATTTTGGTAAAAAAATCTGTTTAGCAGAAATAGTGCGCTTACTACCTTATAGAATGATGCAGTTGAGATAACTTGCATTCAGCAATAAACTTACTCATTTTAAAAAGCAAATTTTAAGAATTTATGCGAATGAAATATATAGGTAACATCTCAGAGATTTCGTAAAATTTCGTACTTTGTTCTTAAAAATAAATGGAAATCAAATTTTGTATAGCAATTTCCATAGTAACGAGAAAAAAAAATACTTAAAGCTGAATATAACAGATACACTATGAAAATATCTTCTGTGATAACGTTTATTAGACAGCTTCAGGGCACAATAGAGCGAACAGAATTTAAAAAGGTTAAAATACTTTAATGAATTACTCATAGATTATAGAATGCATTGATATATTTAAGCTTTGTCAGCTCAAAGTATAGCTAAATTTTCGAAAGATTAAAAAGTACTTTTTATTTAAAACGCATGATTTTCTTTGGTATTTAATTAGACTGATAAGCTTGGTACCATGAGTGTTGTAAAAGATTAAAATACTTTACCATTGATGAACATTCCGATTTGAAGGGCTTGGAAATTGAAAATGCCACTGTGTTTGTAATAAATTTTGAAATAAGTTGTCTATTTGAAGCCAGCTTTTTTTGAAAACAGATTTGAAATAATAATAATGTTGAATGTGATGCTAATACTGAATAAAGTAAATATTACTTTTTTTAAAAACAAAACGGTGCGAGCAACTTAGTGTATAATTGAATCATCATATATAATAATCATACTAGTTCATTCGTAGTCTGATAATATTTCAAATTTTGCAATGCATTTTCGTCTTAAATATAGCTTTTTCTCAAACACATTCGGATGACATTGAAGGTTTCAGCAATTTTGAAATGTTTCCATTCTGTAGTTATAATAGATTCCACAGAAGTTTATTGAAAAGAAGATTATTTTTTTATCTTTTTTGTTTTCTTTTTTGAATTTATGTCTTTTATTGCCTTTTTAAGCCTTTAATTTCTTACGAAACATTAGTTTAAGCATATTTTGAAGTCAATTGTGACGTTTGAAAATCATTCATTACTATGTAGAGAATTTTTATACTTTCTAAACTTTTGATAAAATAATTTTAAATGATTTTTTTAAAATTTTAGACCACATTTTTAAGACCTCTGGAAATTTATAAAGATATCCTCAATTATATATATATGTATAATTTCAAAAGTGATTCCTTGTTTGAAATGAGATAAATTAAACATTTAATACCATATTTAAGCTAATATTGTGTTGACAGGGATTAACTTCAAAAGAAAAATAAAACCACATATTTTAATGCATGTGCCATATATAAAAACGAATATATTTCTTCTGAATTCGATTTTGTTGATAAAAAGGAATATATCTTCATGTAATGCAAGATATTTAAAATCTTTTGCATGTATAAACATGTTTATATTATTTTAAGCAAACTTTTTGAATGCATTTAAAGTTCACGTTCTTGTAAATAACTCCTATGCAGAAATTAAACATGAGCTAAGTTCAAAGAGAAAAGTAGAAAGGGATAAATATTTTAACATGTTTACCTTTCTCAACTAATCTGAACAGACATTAAGTTTAAAATTTGCTTTCGTGTATATACATTTTTAAAAAAATAGAAAGTTTCCACTTAAAAAGTTTTGTTTCTTTTTAAGTTTGAAAGAGAAGTGCTGCCGCTATAGAAGCAGAATATTTTGAATTACAAACTCATTCAAAAGTTTAAAAGATTTCTTTCTTTTAATAAAATTACACTTACATATATTCAATATAATATTTAACTCCATGCATAGAAATTCTACAATACGAGTTTCAATTCATTTACTATAAATTTCTAAATATCCGTCTGTTGTTATTTCACCATTCTCTCCATAAAAAATCATGTTTCCAAATGCTTTATACATTGCGACGTGCTGTATGGTATTCAGGAATTTTTCAAGTTGTATAATATTGACTGTCTTTTTCTGTGAAATAATTTCACTGAAATGTCAAGAGAAACTTAGATTAAAAAATCAAATCTGGGATGATGTTTGTATTGAGATAATTGCTAACGAGGAGCTGAATTTAACAGTGAAAAGACGAAAAGGATAGAAAGTTGCAAATGTTTGCATACGTAGATGCATATTAGATAAGAAACACGAATATGCTCAAAAGTAATGTGAATTCATCTGTAAAGGCGATTAAATTTGAAAAATATCAGCTAGAAAAATAAAAAATAACTAATCATCAAAAAGGAATAAATATCGCAGTTTTTCAAAGACTGAATATCGTAGTTAAGATTCCTGGTTTTAATATCTGATAGAAAAATATTTCCTTGATTTTAAATCCTGCAAAGTTTAAACAGGTATAAAAATCATCCTTAATGCAGGAGAGTAATCTGAACTTAATATACTTTAAATATTATTAATTCGAAACAAGTAAGAGAAATTATTTCATCGATGCAATAAAAAACTGAACAAAATTTGTCAATGAATTAAAAACTTCATATTTCAAAGAGCTCAAACAGGAAGTCTTAAATGCCTATATTTAAAACTCAGTTTTTTCTGTTTCTTAGGCCCATGCACCTACCTAATTACGAGGCTGTGTTCTTCACAATAATTTGGTTTTTAGCATTAAACCGACATCATGAAAAAATAAGCTTTTCAGAAGATGGCCAATTGAGGCAAATTGTGCATTGAAAAGAAAAGGGGGAAATTAATTAATGTGACAAAGCATCAAAATTATTGTAGTGGGATAGCTATTCTCAGATCCTAAGACGTATTTCGTTAGTTTATGAACTGAATATTATTATTATTATTATATGAAATACGATCATTTCCAGAATTTAATTTGCACACACAAGGATTTTTCCTGCTATTTTTCTGTTGTGATAGTTATTGGTGATCACAGTAATTTCTTAATGAAAATTTATCATCTCTTCTAAGCTTTATTTTGAATTTGCTGTGTGAAAATAGGTATTAGAATACGAAATTTCGTTAATAAGAATGAAATATAAAATGAAATTTATGTTCACAAAAAACGTTCAAGAAAAAGCCATGAAAAATTAGTCTTTTTAGGCCACTTTTTCCTCATCATATCTGAAATCTCCTAATCATCTGATTTGGAGATTTATCAAGGAATTTCAACTATAATACTTAAGTACCTATTTATTACATATTGCAAGTTTAATCGTCATGTAGATATAAATCATTGTGAATTTTAAAATTTACATCACTCTTGTTCGTTTTTCGCTATTGATTTTCACACTGCATTACAAATATTAAATGAAAATATTAACAAATAGCATTGTTCTCCTATAATGGACTACAAAAGTATAGTTTTTCTCCCCTTTTTTAGGAAATATTAAAAGAATTAAAAAGATAAACATGTTTATTGGCATTTTATCTTTTAAATCTGTATGCACATTATTCTACTAATTTTTAAATTAGCGCTTTTTTAGAAAGAAAATTTTATTCTTTCATAAATTAAATCACGATACAGAGGCGATATAATTCCGAATCATTTGGTGGTACCAGAAATATCTAGAATTGTACGATCCATTTTTTTTTGTTTGAACTATGCAGTTGCTGGAACATAGACTCACCTGAAACAGTAGCAGAGGAGTAGGAAATACTCGTTTAGAAAATTTTGTTCTCTGATAAATTAACTTAATATATAGAGCCTATATAACTCCAGATCTTTTGGTAATACCAGAAATATTTGCCATTGAAAAAGCTAATCTTTTTCCCGCTTAAATTATTCAATTGTTGGAACATTGTATCACTTGAAACAGTAGCAGAGGAGTAAGAAATACTCATTTAGAAAATTTTATTCTCTGATAAATTAAGTTAATATATATAGCCGATATAACTCTAGATCTTTTGGTAATACAATAATTATTTACTGTTGGGAAAAAACACCCTTTTCCGTTTAAATTATTCAGTTTCTAGAACTTCGACTCACTTGAAACGGTTGCAGAGGAGTAGGGATTACTCATTTAATCGATAGAGCAGATTGTTTAGCTGGGTGTATTGCTTGTAATTGAATACTATTTGCACAATGATTACGTAACCTATTAAGTCAGTTGCCAGTCACCACGAAGCAATAGCCAACACATTAATTCAGTGAAATATTTAACTTTGGATTCACTGTCCATTCAATCCTTCCATCAGTGATATTTCTGTTTGCGACTAAATCAATTTTGCTGCATTGTGCTAGTCTTCTGAGTTTAATTAAAATTCATGCTGAGAGAAATCAGTCAATAATAATTGATACACCCCATCTTTTACTTCAATAATAGTTTATGTAATTCCAAATGTATGCTTGTCTTTTAACATCATTTTTTGGATAACAACATTTAGGATTTAATATCATTTCTAATGCAGCGAATTGAATTCCTTTATGATATTTAAGAAGAAAGTGAACGGAGTTTCGCTGAAATAATTGTGATTTTTTTGTTCACTGAAAGATATTTTATAATACCGGTGTCGAAACAAATTTAGATTTAAAATCAATAAATAAAAATGTTAACGCCTACCGTAGTTGCCACGGGCAGGGAGCGATTCAACAGTTAGGGCTTCACTTTCTGAAAGAATAATTATTGAACCAATATCAATACTCAAATAGGAGAAAGCCACTATAAAAACACAGTCTTTAATGGCGATGGGGAGATTTAAACTTCCCTATTTACACTCATCGTACCAAAAATTAATCTGTTGCCATTCAGTTTTAATAACCATTCAATTTTAATAATAGTTGTTTACAAGGTTACAAAATTTATCAAAGAATCCGTTAAAAAATGTTAATTATTTACATTTCATTGTCCAGTTTGCTTCATGCGACGACCATCGTTGGAAGTCGTGACAATACTAATAAGCTGCCTAAGAACAAAGAACTATTTAGGCTTTTCGTATATTCACAAAAAATTGTAATCACATTTTGAAATAACTTAGTTTTAGAAAATAAAATGAAATTACTATTATTTTAAATAATTTAAATAAAACTTTATTGTGAAAAATTACAATAAATTTTACTTTAGATGAGATAAAATCTGAATTTTAGATGATTAAAAAGTAGAAATATTACAATTTGTTTCGATAAATTAATTATCCAATAATGAATTTTCACAACATGTATAGTTCTTTTCCATAAACACATTTATTGACGTAATTTCAAATGATTTAAGGGGATTTAGCCCGTTAATCCTAACCCTGTTACTTTGATGTACCTTTTCTCAAAATTTGATATAGATTCATGTTCGAAATTTTTTATGCAAGTAAAGTATATCTTTCTCATTATACTAAAATGCTTTTTTTTAAAAAAAATTCAAAAATTTACTTTTTACGCTTTTTTTCGGGTCAAAACAAAAAAATTTTAAATTCGCCATTTTGATGTACCTTTTCTCAAAATCTGTTATAGATACATGTTTGAAAATTTTTATACGAGTAAAGTACACCATTCTCATTATACTGAAATGAGCTTTAGGTTAATTTGTAATTTTTATAAATTTACACAATATTTAATTAGACATAGTGAAATTTTACCCTATTTGGATACAAAGAAATTGTAAAAAATAATTTTTTTAGTTTTTTTTAAAAAGTTCATTTCTGCATAATGAGAAAGGTGTATTTTACTTGCAGAAAAGTTTCAAACGTGTATCTATAACAGATTTTGAGAAAAAACACAACGAAATGGCCACTTTTACATTTTTTGTTTTGACACAAAAGAAAGGTAAAAAATAAATTTTTGCATTTTTTTTAAAAATCATTTCGGCATAATGAGAAAGATGTACTTTACTTGTATAAAATATTTCAAACATGAATCTATGACTGATTTTTCGGAAAGGTGCATCACACTAACAGGGTTAGGGTTAACGGACTTAGGGTTCCAACTCCTCTTAAATAACGGTTTCACATTGATGATATAAGTTTGTGGTCCCTAATCTTTCAATTAAGAATAGCGCACTTTTTTTGCTATTTTTACTGTTTTTAACGAATATCTCTGTTTTTAGGAAATACTTCATCAGATATTTCCTCAAAGAAATGAGAGAGGAATTGCAAAAGATGATGAAAATAATAATTATATATATGAGGAAATTCATACTTAACCAAAAAATAATCCTAGTTTTATTAAACATATGGAAAATTAAGATAAAAATAGTGAAAAAAGTTATTCACAAAGACTCTCAAATGAATCATTTTTGGCTTCATGTATTTTAAATCCTTGAATGATTAACAGCAAACATCAATATCTGGCAAATTAAGAAAGTTAATAAATAATAGCTAATTAAAGCTCTACAATACAGTAAATTAAAGAAATGATTTTAAATATCATTAAAATAATCTGTTTTTTCTTTGAAGAATGATAAATATTAACATAAAATGGGATAAAAGTAATAAATATAAATTTGAGGGAATGCCTTATTGTACATTAAATACTACTTAACTTTATTAATATACGGAATGTATCTATCAACTTAATAAATGCACATGTAATATTGCATATTCTGAAAATACCCAAATAAATAGCTTTCGCTAAAATGATAATTTATGTCCTCTTCATAACAATCTTGTGAGTATTTAGATCCTAATAGTTTACAAACTATAATTACAGCCATTTCAGTGCCAAACGATCCTATACTTCACATTGTACTTTATTTGCTAACTATTTTCATTCATGGATGCATCAAAAGGAAATAACCACTTTTCTCTTGGAAAAACACAACTTAACGGTAATGCGAAACAACGTGTTTAACATTGGTCTGTAAATAACGAAACAGCAACAAAAGTTTTATTCCTCTCGTCTGAGATTTGAAGATAATGTTGTTTTTATTCAGAGAATAATTTTCTAAATGAGAGTCTCTCTTGTCATACCGAATCTTTTCCGACATTATATTTAAAGATCAGCACTTTGCTTTTAGGAAGAATGAGGTTTCGTGTATCACCTAAATGATCAAGAATAAACAAATAAACATGATGAAATGCATAAATTCAAAAAAAGAATTCTTCTCTGAAAAAAAGAATAAAGTCGAGAAGAAATCTTGAATGATATAAAGAGTGATTTCGCAAATAAGTTGCTTGTTTTGCATCTTATTTTCTTTTGCGAATGACTCTAAAAAACTAGTAAATAAAATTATAGTTGGAGAAAACTAAGTTGCTTTGCATGTTTGCATTTTTATTTAAATATGTTTGTATTTATTTTGAATGCAAATTTATATTGAATTGAACTAGATAGTGTGTTTTCTATTTACATGTTCTATCTTTCTTTGTGAGAAGTATTAAGGAGTAACTTTTAAGAATAATTTATAGTTAAGGTAATTTATAGTTATATATTGTGATAAATACGAAAATATTTTTCAATGGTTTTCAAAATATTAAACTGTTTTTTTGTAATTAGATTTTATTCTAGAATTCCATAAGTGTTTCTTTCTATGCTTAATGTCTCTTTTCTCTTCTTTTTCAGCAGTCGAAAAGACAACTTAGATTACGATTGGGTGAATATGCAGAAAAATAATTTTTTGAAGAAGGAATTATTTTTAGAAATTTAGTTAGAAGAAATAGACATTTCTTATGATATGACGTTGCGATTAATCGTATTTTTTGTTAATGAAAATTTGAGAAATATTTAAAAAGAGTTTTGGTTGATATACTTCCAGTAACTTATCGCAAAATAGCAACAGGAACACTGATTGCCAGAATTTGATGATTGAAACAATTTCCAACTTATGTACAAAAAGGTAAAGCTTGAGCAAAAACTTATCTTAACTGATGTCTGTATAAATGCTTTGAGAATAATGAATTTTATTTAAAAATTTCTTTCCTTATGAATATAATCTTCAATTATTTTAGCAAAAAAGAAAATATAGTATTGTATATTATATCTTACTATTCAAAAGTTGACATATTATCCAATCCAGAGCGGATTATTCAATATAATTGCTAACATTTTTGACAAATATTTTATATCCTTCTAAATCCCCGATTTTACTATTATTCAAGTCTGTTATGCAACTGCAATGTAGCAGATAATATTTTTCAGAAATGTTTATGCCCTACAAAATCCCCGATTTTAAAAGGGAAAATCATTCTGCTCCTACTTTTTTTATGGACGAAGCGATATTTCTCCCAACTCAAACCTTTTTCCATTAACTTTTGTTTTAAAAATTTCTACTTTCTGATCCGACGAAAACGTTCACACAACAAATCTTACAAAACGCGTTTGGATGGTCTAGATTTTTGCAGATAAAGAATCTTACGGTTAAGCAAGAACAAAGTGAAATCCCAAAGAACCCTTGAAGGGAAAAAAATCGTATTGAACCTTCCATGAAGGAGGGATGGGTGAAAAACACAAGAGGGAAATATTTCTCGAATTCGTTCTTATCGCTGGAAATATGTTGTTCCCGTTATTTCCGACTGTTAGATCCCGTTGAGATTGCTGTCGAAGAGCTATTGCTTTCGCGTAAAGAACTGATCTAGAGACACTACGATT
This sequence comes from Araneus ventricosus, assembly GCA_013235015.1. Lineage (NCBI taxonomy): Eukaryota > Metazoa > Arthropoda > Arachnida > Araneae > Araneidae > Araneus > Araneus ventricosus. Next base: position 4,820,934 of record BGPR01000003.1, on the reverse strand, counting down.
GCGTTTGGAACATAACATGAGGAAGCTTAAAACTGATTGAGAAAGGATGGGATGAATGTATTTATCAAGTGATTGGAATGAAGTGGGCAAAAATGAAATTGCGAGTCATTTCGACTTATCTTGATTGAACAAAGGAAAAGGCATTAAATGTTTCGTCTTATCTGATGTAAGGGGACTGAAATTGCTAAGCTTTTTCCGAACTTTTATTTTGCTAGATGCTCATTCTATTTTTTTATTCTTGCAAATTGTTACCAATCTTCATTTTTTTGTAAATAAAATATATTGTTGTATGCAGATTCTTATTCAAACATTTTACTCAGGCATTCAAACAAACTAAATAGATTTTTGTATTCAAAAATTCTTTTCATTTCCTAAATTGCTTGATTCCAACGTTGCTAATTGAAAGAAATTAAGTCAATGTTTTAATTTTGGTTTTAATTTTTGAATAAAACTGTAAATAATTATCTAACATCAAGTTCTTGTTAGTTTTATTTAGTGTATATAATTTATCGCGAATGGCCGCATGGTTATCGAAAGACAAAAAAAAACTAGTTAATTTGCTGAAAATGATATAAATATTATTTAAAGTGTTTCGATAAATCAGAACATTGCAGCTTTCCTGCGTATAACTTTCAATCTGTACTAACTTCATTAACCTTCCGTCGGGTGCATCTAATCTGTGAGAAGAAGCACCCATATTTTTTTGTGCCTAATTGTGAGTTTTACCGAGAAAGTTGTGGAACCTATGATATCTTCCTCACTCCCTGCTACTTATTACAGTATCGTGATTTTTTTTCTCTAGTGCTCTTTTGATGTACATGGGGTGGCACGTTAATTTGGTAGATTAGTTTCGCCCGATTACGTTCGTATTTTTGATTTCCCAAATTTTTCTCAATATTTCTTTTGATATAGCTGGAAAAGTTCGTATAGTTCTGTCCAAGCCTCTAATTTAATGATATTAATCGTTATTTCCAATATATTATTTTAAAAAAGTCGAATTATTTCAGACTTTCAACGACAACAGTGGTCATTGTTAACCCTCTCAGCGGTTAGTTATTTTCGTTTAGTAGATTTAAAGTCGTAAATATTTCCTTTTAAAGTGAATAAGTGGATCTTTATTGCGTTGAATAAAGTCTGAAATCTTAAGAAAATTTTATCCATGGTAGCATAAGAAATTATTCGCATACACGTGATTTATTTGGTTTTGAACTCAATATGAGAAACGAAAAAATACGTGTGAAACGCTTAGAGGGAAGAACCTTACGGGAAAACAAACATGAACTCCCGTCGGAATTCCTGGACATTTTGTTAGTTGAAATTGCAATGAAATACAAAACAGTTATTGAAAAACGCAAATATAGTTTTGCATGACCGAATAGTTCAGTTTGATAAGCGTTTCCTTAAGTCGAAGCAAAAATTTAACTTTTTAACTCGCAGGTGAGTTGCGCCCAAATGTGTTATCACTTATACTGCACCCGACCGAAGATTAATCCGCGATTTACCAGCAATTTTAGAAACTGTGAATATTCTCCGTTCGACTTTCTCGTATACTTACATGTAAGGAAATCGAAAGAGCTTTCGATCAAAAGTGCAATTAATCTGAATTAAATATACTAGCAGGTATTCAAATTATAGTTTCATTTGGTTGCCGTGCTAAATTTTTTCTAATATACTCATTTAAAAATATTTTTTTTATTATTTTTAAGTAATGTAGTGCCTATACAATTACACTTTAACTTATATGCATTCAGAAAATTGCGAAGGCTGTCCTTTAGTGGGGACTAGCTGTCATCTATCTCCCCAAGTAAACAGGAAATAAAGAAATAAGGCCTGCTTAGAATTTTTTAAAAATCTTTAAGATGTTTTAACAAGATTTTCGTTATTAATTTCATTCTTATTTGCACATAATAATCAATGCACTGACTTTACATTTTTAAAAATGTTTCTTAAACTCCATTAATTAAGAAAATCTCTTTTTATATTTTTCATTTCAATGATAATTGTTGATAATTATTTCTTAATATTTTCAAAAGATATTAATGAGTCCTAAAGTTACATTGGATAGTCAATATTTTATTCATAATTTTAGTTTCCAATTTCGAAGTTTGAGATGTCGCTTTTTTACGAATCAGTAACTTACTTCTGTAAACAATAATTGAAGCACGTTTCAAAAATCTAAAAAAATGCTCATTATTTAAAATATAAAGCATAATGCAATTTTAATTAATATAATTAAGATTCTTATTTATTATTTCTCAAATAAGTGAGATTATTATCTACGTCTACGTGCAATCTTGCTTGAATTATTCCTGAATAAATGAAACAGCAATTATTTTTTTCAGTAGTTAAAATATCAGTACTAATTTGTTCATTATACATCAAGATGCAGCTGAAAATTTCGAGTCCTACGCATAAAGTTAATTGGAATTAAAATCTTGTTGCTATGTGCTATTTTTAGCAATGGAGAATTTGATAATAAAAGAACTCTTATTAGTTTGGACTAATGCGTAATTCTACAGAAACTTGCTAGAAAGTTGTGGGCGTTGATTATATGGAAAAAATATAAACGTATCTTTCGTTTCAATTAAAAGGAAAATATCGAAAAAGCGCGATAAATTACTGATTGAATCTAATAAGAGTTTAAATTTAGTGCGTTGGTTTTTCCACTTTTCTCTTTGTCCTGTTTCGACCCAATCTTTCAATTTATTATCAATAACGAATAGAAATTGCACTTCATAGAAATCTTTTATGGAAATACGCCCATTAAACAATAATAGCTATACAGATAAAGTCAAAAGATTAACTTATTTTTGGCACCGCATTTTTTTATCTCTACTAGAGTGGAAATTAATCCACGAAATCTAGTAACTAGTATTTATTAAAGGGAATCTTTACACGTCTATTTTTAAAAAATTGCATTTCTTTTTCAGAATGCAAAACTATTGTGAACTGTTTTTTTGCTGATGAAGAAACTGTTTTCTTTCCTAGAAATCGTTATTTTTAATTACAGAATGTTTTTTATCCACTCTAACGGTATCTTAATTATCAGATTATCATTCTTTTATATATTGTCAGTCTCCAGACATCAAATTATAGAACACGTTTCCATGATTTGAATACATTGCTTGCACTGGTAAAAAGAAAATTTTAATCCACTCTCTTTAAGTATATGGTTTTTATCACTGCCAGGTACGGATTAAGCCCTGTAGGGGGCCTATAGGCAACGTAAGCTTTTTCCCCCTATATTTCCAAAACCAAATATTAATTATTGATTTTAGTTTAATCTCTCTATAAGCAATTTTTGAGTAACAAATATTATAAAAAACTGAAATAACAAAACATATTTTTGCGAGTTATTTTAAAAATAATTGGTAAAACTTTTAAATAAAATGGTTAAAAAATGACAAAACTGTTCATAACACAATTTCTAATACCTAGTTTGTCAGGACTGTTGACTTGGTAAACATTGATCTGCTAATGAATTTGAAAACATGAAAAATATCCAAAGAATAATGTTCTGAAATTTAAATGATACTTGATTTTAATTTCAGTAAATGCGAGTACACAGCTCATATAAATCAAATGAAAGGCGTGAAAATGATTTAAAAAAATAAAGATCTCGGTCCCCTAAAAGTTGCGGAGCCCATAGGCACGGTCCTGATCAGTGCCTGCTAAAATCAAATGGTCAAGAATCCTCATAAGAGCGCTTATAGCGTCAAGAGCTTAGGCTGGCTCAGATGTGGCACGTAGCTGAAATATCTCATGCAATAAACGATAAAGTATTGGAACTGTTTTATCCTTTCATTATATTGCATCAAAGTTTTTCAGGAAAGCAAAATAAAATATAATATCGCTAAGATATACAGTACTCAAATTTGGACGCATCTTGACAGGACATAGTTCCAGACATATAAGTTCCTAATATTGAAAAGAAGATGTGTTGCTCAGGTAGTGTTGTTGAGAATGAGTTCCTTGAAAGAGAAAAAATCCTTAAAGCTTATTGTTATTATTTCTCTCGTTTGAAAGTGATCGAATGTGGAATGAGTCACTAAACAATTCCGCGCGCGCGAGACAGATCCAGCAAAAACTAATTAAGTGACGCAGTTTTGTTATCTGTAGCTGTGACAAATCTCATTTCTGGTAAATTGCTTTATTAATAGGCCGAGGTGACAAGAGATACAACTCCAAAAACTCCATCATATTGCAGTAAAACTCAACGGACTTGTGTGGAACACTTTATGTGGTACTAAGTTCTCTAATATAGTTAGGGAATTATTCGAAAGTACAATGCTGTTATGCAAATTTGATGAACAAAAAGAAGAAAATTTTGATGTCCTGTCTTATGATGAATAGAGGGATATTGCGCCCGTTCGTGTATTGCAAATCGTCGCTCAACAAGCAACATCACTTATTAGAATTTTTTTCAAAATTTCAATGAGGAAGAAAAAAACTGAACTTTTTGCAACCAAAAAAGAATATTTCTAAATTCTTTTCATGCCTGATATGAACATGAGTCCGCATGTTTGTACTAGACGTGATAGAAATTTACGAATATTTCTTATTGGTTATGAAAAATTCAATTTTTTCTTCCTCGTAAAAACTTTAAAAAATTGAGATAGGTGATGTTGCTTGTTAAACGATGAAATACTGGTATTTTAATGTATTGATTTTTTTCATTTTCCTTGCTTTACGTAATTATATAATTTCCCCAAGCAAATTTGACTGTTTATTTCTTAAATATTTTATTTCCTGAAACCTAAATTGTTGCCATCGTTAGCAATTTGATATATTTAAGTATGGGTATTATTTTGCATAAAAGATCTGGCATTATTTTTATCTTTTATGAAATCTAATATACCTTATGATAAAGTTTAAAATTTTGATAACATGCTTAGCATATTTCATAATATTTCTTTAAAGGCGGTAAATATAATATTTTTGATTAAAAAATATTATCCGTGACATTCCATGAACTCAGAAATATACCATTAAGCATTAAATCTTTTTGTAAAATCAATCGGAAGCATAGTATTTTGATTAATTTATTAGATTAAGCCTTAACATAATCACTCATTACCAAGGTGGAATTTTCAACCCTTGCTAGTCGATTTTATTTACTAACGACATGATTGGCAAACCATCAAATGAACTTTGCAATTTAATCCCTGGAATCTTTCAGCAGAAGCGAAGAATTTTAATGAGTTATCTCTGATACGCCGGTCATTTAATGCGACAAGAGTTAAGAAGCATAAGTAATCTTTTAATAATGGATGGCTCGATAATCATCATATGACAGAGAAGCGTTGGAAGAATCTTTCGCGTTAAGCAAAATTATGAGCGCGATCTGACAAGGCTGAAACCATTAATTTTCAAAGTTATGGCCTATTACATCATGATGCTGCTGCCCTCCAAACAGCCTTCGACAATAGTCCGTTAGCTGAAATTTAACTGACAACAACAATTCAAGACTGACAACCTCGCTCGGCGAGGTCGGCTAAGCCCGCGTTGTATTCAAGTCCATTTTAATATGGTCATCGTTGTCTATTAGCATCGAATGCCTGATCATTACAGTGTAATTATGTAACTTGACGTCGGTTTAGTAGTGTTGTCGGTGAAATCAATCATGCCATGCAAATATCGGGGGCTCAGGAAGGGACAGTGGTACTTAAGTGTAAGTGATGTTTGTTGTAATTACCAGCGCTCACATTTTGCGTAAGCAAAGTAGAGAGTATACTTGGGGATGTTGATTTAATACTATTCTGAGCCTCGGTGAAACACTTAATGGCACCTGGCTCCTCTCATCTGATTTTAAAATGAAAATTTTATTCTGGTTATGAAATGAACCTAATAAATTTAACAGGAAAGTAGCCTCAGCATTTTAGTTTCAACAGACTTGCTGAATATTGGGTTATGAATACGTGAAGAATTTTAAATTTAGATGATGTAAAAAAATTTTATAAATAGGTTTGCTTTCATATTGTGAAATATTGAAGCGATATAATAAAATGTTGGGATTATTTGTCAGTTATACGGGCAATTACTAAATCCATGTATAACTGCCAATTTTATGAATACGTGTGAGAATATTTCCGCAATTGCAGAAGAATTTTTTAATTTTTATGAATTAGTGAAAGCTATTTTATTTAAATTGATAACAATATACTTTTGAATTAATTGAATCAACTAATCAGTCAATGTATAATTTAGCTACATTATTTTCTTAAAAATTAACGAAATTTTAAATTAAATATTGCATCAAATATTTAAAACGTTATTCTTAGTTGTAACGATCTCACACAAATTTGGCATTCAAAAAAAATGTAACCTATCATATCATTTCGAGTGTCCAATGAATGTCCAATATTTCAAGGCCAGTAAAATATACACACTCAAATAAAGAAGAAACACCTGAAACTATTTTATAACAAAGCGTATTTGGCTGCCAGCATTAAGATCAGCCACGGATTAAATTAATGTTTAATAACATTCTCATTATTTCGTGATTAAAAAAATTATCGGTGATTAGGAATGATGAAATTTGAAGTTAGGTTCGAAATTTTTAAATAGATTCTTAGCCCTCTATCTTGCGAACCATGTGTAGAATCGCCAGATAAATGCAATAAACTTAGGTATGAAACAAACAAAAAATTAATCGAATACTAAATTCCCTATTTTATAGAAGAAATAGTCGGAGTTTTTCAGTTAGGAACCCACTCTAATATAACCGTTTGAGACATAGCTGTTTTCTGAAGAGTCTACAGTTTAGTATAGTTACATTAACTTCCCGTTTCTGAAGCAACTCTAGAGTTACTTTCTGAAGATTATAGAGTTTAGTATAGTTACATTAACGTCCAGTTTCTGAAGCAACTCGAGGGTTACTTTCTGAAGATTCTACAGTTTAGTATAGTTACATTAACGT
>BGPR01000003.1:4789142-4814005 GCA_013235015.1 Araneus ventricosus | reverse complement strand
ATTATAGAGTTTAGTATAGTTACATTAACGTCCAGTTTCTGAAGCAACTCGAGGGTTACTTTCTGAAGATTCTACAGTTTAGTATAGTTACATTAACGTCCCGTTTCTGAAGCAACTCGTGGGTTATTTTAAGACGGAGGAGCAGTGGTCTGATGCCTAGGACGGCACCTGAGCTGGCAACTCCTTCTCCAAACTTCCGCACCACACCAGCGGTAGAACATTCGATCCACGTCAGATTTAGCGTGCACCAGTCCCACAAGCGAGGCGGATACTTAGTGAATCTGGTTTCGAACCTGGAGCCAAGAGCGAGACTTTACCTCTAGGCCACCGTGAACCTTCAAGTTAGCACAGAAAAAATTTCATTACCCCATATTTTTAATTAATTATTACATTATATGAGTAGTAAATTATGCAACGGATTTGAATTTATTCATTTTGACTTATAAAATCCCACTACAAGGTCTGTTTTCGTTAGAGAAAGCACATCTCACTGAATCGTAAGTTGGTTCCTAATTGTATATCTGCGTCTAAATAATAATCCTAACTGTAAGTAAGTTTTATTTTGTTATATACCCAAAATCATAAAGGAATAATGTGCAAGAAAGTCTCTTTAATCCCCATTGATTCATTTATCTTATCTCATAATTACGTATTATAAACTTGAAGAAATTCCCTTTATTGTTGCATAGAATATTTCTGCTCCAAATACTTATAGAAAACATCACACTACAAAAGTGCAGTGAGAAATAACTGTACTGATTCAAATTTCTCATCAATAGGAAAACATTTTCAGAAACTTAAAAACCATCAAAGTAATCAAGTGATAAAATAACTATTGAGTAATCCATAGATCTTTAATCGATTATATATATATAGTAATAATATCTTTTAGCAAAAGTGTTTCAATTTAAAATATTTTATTATGAAAGCAAAAATTGTTTGATTTAAAAAAGTTGCACCATTTTTTCTTAGATTATTGTAATAAACGATTAAACTACGAAAGTTCTGCATTAAATTCCCATGTCTGAATCTGAAAATATCCAGAGGTTAAGCATCCGATCATATTACGATCAAAGTGAGAAAACAACATCAAAAAAGAAAGAAAATCTTTGAAAAAAAATAGGAACTGAGATCAAATTGAATTTCGGCTCGCGACGACCATTTCTTATGAAGCTCTTTTCTTGATAGCACTTCTTGAAAAATCCATACACGTGCTAGAAAAACATTTGTATTGAATAAAATTCCAATACACAATACCTATGATGGTTTCAAGGTTTCAGATCTTGCTGTGTATTTTCACAAACCGAGATGCATTATTAAACAATTCAGCCTTCGCAATTTTGAGCTGCTTGTGCATTGTTAGAATTTTTAAAGCCGGGAGGATTCATTTCAGGATTTTCATTTCAGTTTGCAAGTATTTCTATTTTTGATTCTGAAATGATTTTTTTAAAGTTTCATTCTGTGCTGTCTCTCAAACTCGCAAAAATATATAAATTGCTAGTATTTTTTTGACAGATTTCATATAAACAATAGCCGATAATGAAATCTGAAAAAATGTTTGGCATTCATTCATGAAATCATGGCGATAGATATATAATTGCTTGTAAATTGCTGTATATTTATTAAAGTACAATTTTTCTGAAGTTTTTTATGATTAACTGTGATACATTAACTTCTTATAATAATTAATAATAATGATAAATAATTGATAATTAATGGCTTCTACAAAAACAACGAAAGAAATATGAAGAAGTAAAACGCGTATTCAATACAAGCATCCTCATTGTATTCTGTATATTGTTACAAGGTCATATTTGTTAATGATTTAACACGTAAATTGAAGTAGCTATTGAATAAAAACAACATGGAAATACATATTTTCAGATACAACTATTTTCTCAAAACATTGCAAAAAAAGTTCTATTACCGCATTTTTTCAAAATTAATTATTGCATAATGTATGTTGCAACGAAATAGAATTGTTTTAATTTTGCACCCAAACTTCGCACACTTGGATAGAGTATTGGCAATTTGTAAGACGCAACTTGCTCCTTCGGATAGTATACAAATGTACGACACAATATTTTTCTAAAAACATTGCAGAATAATTCTAATTATTTATTTTTATAAAATTAATTAGATCATATTGAGTTTCATGTTGCAACGAAATAGAAATGTTCAAATTTTGCACCCAAACTACACACACTTAGAAGATTGAGTATCTATAACGCGCAACTACACAGCTAACTTCTTGGGGTAAGTTATACAAATGCACTGAACAATAAACTATATAAAGTGTTGCATGTCAGGTTGACACATGAAGAGGGTTCCATGAATTACAATAAATAATTTTAATATACATTAAATGAAGTTATTTACATTAAGTTGCAATTCTAATGAACTGCAACCATGTTATCGAACCAATCGCTGGTGCGTGTCTTAGCTTGGAAGACTTGGAAGTTCACTGCCAGGAGAAAGAGGCAGCTCCACCTGCCGGCTCGGCGGATACTTATATCCGTTATTTGGTGGATTTGGAATTCATATAACGGCAAGGACGAATCCAAGAGGGGGGGGGGGGCATTGGGGGCGCAAGCCCCTCCTTCGGGCCTAAAATCATAGACTGTCCAGAATGCTTGAGTGTATTAATTTTTTTAATTTTTTTTTATCTAGATTTTTCATAAAAGTAATTCTAATATAGTAACAGATCAGACACAAATGTGTATTTACGGGGCGGAAGGAGTGAGGACCCCCTCTCACCTCCCAAAATGGAGGGTTAATTGACGTCATTATTTTCGTTGTTCTTTGAGCTGGATCTCTAGCTTTAAGTCAAGGGGAAAGAGGTGTGTTGCAAGGCTTTCGGGTCACTCAGTGATTGCTTCAGTATGCAAGTAACAGCAAACTGATGAAACACTGATACATAACTGTGCGGCGACCGTATTACAACGACGATTCCTGAGGCAGTTTTGAGTGAGGAAACGGAACTTCATGTTAAGGAAATTATTTAATATTATTTTTAAAGTTTAATCTTCGAATAGTTATACTGCGTTGTATAAAGGATAGAAATATGTTCAATACCCATGCAAAGATTGAAGGTTAAAAGATATCAATTTGTGGAAAATCCCTCGTCATTAAACTTCTGTTAGAGAGAAACTGAAATTCCGTTCGCTGCAATGAAGATTTCTTTCTGAATCGCAGGTATTCACCTGAAATTTTTATATAAGCTGCCCAATGTATGGTGGCAGAAAAATGTGAACACTTTAGGATTTATGAAGTTCGGTCACGAGGGGATTTAGGGGATCGACTGGAAATTAATGAAGAAGAAAACGATTTCGGACTCACTCCGTTCCACAGAAGGCTGATAATAATCTACAACTTTTATCAATGGTTTTGATTGATGTGCGCAATGTTTACCTGCATTTTCGTAAACATAGAACGAATATTCTGGAACATATAAAAGGTTTTCTTGAAAAAATCTAAAATTTTCTCGCATGTGTTTTGCTTATAACATGCAGAGGTTTCAGTTATATTATTCAAATTATACAAAATACATCACAATATATTAGAGAAGCATAGTATTAAAGTTTAAACTAAATACCTTGAATATTAGAGGGAATATGAATATTTGTAGTAAATAATTTTTTACAGCGCATGTGCGAAACGTAGCGAAATTTTTCTTTCGTAATTTCAAAGCCAGATATATAGAACAACTTATATGAAAATCCCAGTTAAACACTGTTAAGATTCAGGAACTCAAAGCACTCTAAGAGAAGTTAAATCAGGAGGGTTCTTTCACTAACTGATATTTTTAAAACTTGAATCTTCGAATTGTTATCGTCGAAATGCAATTTAATTTATAAGTATACATGGGTATAATGGATATTAATTTTTCATAAAATTTAATTTTACATTCTGAAAATTCATGTTTCAAAAATATCAATATGTGCAAGAATCCTAATCATTTAGCATCTCTTAGAGAGCAATGAAATTCACCTCGCTGCAATGCCGATATCTTTCTAAGTCGTAAAGGTATTTAAATGGAATTTTTACACATGCTGTCCTTTATATCTGGCTTTGAAGTTACGAAAAAAAATTACGCAGATCTGCAGTAATAAATTCTTTACTGCAAATATTCATATTTCCTCTAATATTCAAAGTACTTACTTCAATGCAATGTTTCCCTGACATAGTGTTGTATTCTGTAAGTTTCGTACAATTTGGTGGAAAACTCTGCAACAATACACTAGAAAATTTCGGATTTTTTATTTAAACCTTGATCTGTTCCCGGATATTCGTACAATTTTTACGAAAATGCATATAAATATTGTACACATCAAACAAAACCATTTATGAAAGTTGCAAATCATTATCAGCTTTTTGTGAAACGGAGTGAATCCTGAATCATTTTCTTTTTCATCAATTTTTGGCCGATCATTTAAATGCCGCCGTGACCGAATCTTCACTGCAAAATGTGAGTTAAAGCCTCTGCTTTACATGGTCGAAATTCAAAGAAAGTGCATCCAGTCTTTCTGGAGACATTCGAAAAAATGTGCAAATGCTAAAGTGTAAACATTTTGCTGTCCCTCATCAATATGTGGTTTCGATATTACGAAAGAAAAATCATACTATAATTTGCACATGTGCCGTTAAAAATTCTTTCCTACAAATGCTCATATTTCCTTGAATATTCAAAGTATTTCCTTTTAATTTTAATATAATGCTCCGCTAATATATTGTCAAGTATTCTGTTAGTTACATATAATTTGTTGGAAACTCTGAATATCATAAGCAAAAAACGTGAAATAAAATTAGGGGATTTCTTAAAAAAAACATTTATACCATTTCGAATATGCGAACTGTTTTTACAAAAAATCATGCAAATACTGCGTCCAGCAAACAAAATCATTGGTAAAAGTTACAAATCATTATCAGCTTTCTGTGAAACGGGCGAGAACAAATCATTTTCATTTTCGTTACTTTCTGATTGGTCCTCTAAATGCACTCCTGACCGAATCTTCACTGCAAAATGGGAGTTCCTATGATTGTATGTTGCGCTATTCTTCACAACTGCTTATGAACCATTGCATCGGTATTAACTTCAAATTTTTGTGAATTTTACGAGTTATGCTTTTTGTGTAGAAACGAGTGTATCAGACGATGTTAACAGTGAAATGAAGGTTCTAGAACATGTGACAAGCAAACATCTAAAGGAAATGTTTCTTTAAGCAATGTTGAAGAATATTTCAGACGAGTGATATTTATACCTATAGTTGATAATTTTAGTTCCGAACTTGATTTAAGGTTTAATCCTAGCTTTTGTTGGATTTTATCTCTGAAAGGCCTTATACCATCAAGAATGCAATCCACGACGACAAAGATATTATTCGTACAACTTTGAAGTACAAAAAGATTTTTAAAAGTTTGTAAATTCAATTTAAATCATAATTCAAAATTTTAGGAGGAAAATGGGAAAGTGTGGTTTGGAAACCTAAGAGAGCTACTGAAATTTTCAAAATGTGTGTACATTTTATTGAGGTACATTACATTTTATTCTATGTGGTAGGCTCTATGTTCTTCTATGCTCTCAAAACATGTGGTAGACAATTCTTCTTCGAGTATTTGGATCATTTTCTGAGACGCCAAGCACAGCAGAGAAGAGTTTCTCTAAATTAAAGCGCTTTAAAACTTGTTTATGCAGCTGGTGCTCATTGGGCTAGCTTTAGTTATGGGCTAGCTTTAGTTATGGGCTAGCTTTAGTTATGGGCTAGCTTTAGTTATGGGCTAGATTTTGTTATGGGCTAGCCTTAACATTCATGAAGATTGAAAAGTCAATATCAAAGATATTATTTGCATATTTTGCAAGAAAAAGTCAAGGAGATTGGCAGCGACTAATTGGCAATCTTGTGAAGAGAACAAAACATTTTGAGTAAAAAAATAAAATGAAAAAATGTTTGTTGACTACATTACACTTTTTTAAGGTTACATATGCGAAAAAAAGTTTTTCTCCACAGTATAAGTTATTTATTATAAGTCACAGTTTACTTTTTTCTTTATACGCTTTTGTATATATTTAGCAAGTTAAATTTAATTAATTAAAATTTAATTAATCAGCATTTACATAAAATTTAATCAATTAAAATTTAATTCATAAAAAATTATTAATTTGTAATTAATAATTAATTTAATGAATTGAGTCTTGATTTGTAAGAGTTAAAAACGCAATATATTTTTTTACACAGTAGCCCCCTACCCCTTAACGGATTCCTAGATCCGCTATTGTATAACGGTAAATGATTTTTCCAATTATACAGATTCCAATTTTGAATATATAAAGAGCTTGATTTGTCTATATCTTGTAGACTGGTCCTGAATATTATATTTGTAAATGATTTAATATTGCAAGGTATGATTTGTATTAAACCCAAGAACAAAAACTGTAAAAGGAGTAAGACAAAAGCTTTGAGTTTCTACAAAAATTCTTAAAATAATTTATATATTGTGTGTGGGCAATACTATTTACGAAAGATTTACATGGAGTCAATTTTTTTTGAATTTTGACTTTTAAGTATAAGGACCTTTTCTTGACATAAGAACTTAATTTTTAATAAATAAAGAACATTGCTAAACCCATTGTGTTATTTAAAAAAGTAGCGTTTAACCCCTCAAAAATCTTTGCAGATAGGTTAAATTTAAATATTTTGTGAAAAAATTCATATTTTTGCATAATTTCTTAATATGAGAAGAATATCGATTAAAAATTTTTAAAAAGTCTTTAAAAACAAGCTTTTATTAATGCACAACAACTAGAGATCATATTGGTGTAAAAAAGTCGTAATAGCATGGGATGCTGTTAGAAAATAGAAATAACAAATGGGAATTTAATCACATTTATAATGTAACTAGTTGAGAACCCGACGTTGCTCGGGATCCACATTTTTCATATACCGGCCTCCTGTTTCTTTTCTTCCTAAAAATATTTTCACCATCTTTCCCCAACAAACGTAAATCTTCTTTGAACCATTTCTTGTTGAATTAAAAATTTCAAATATAGCCTTTTTTATCACCTTATAACAGTAGGGTTTGAATGAAAATGCGAGAAAATTCAAGAAAGAACATTTATTTTAAACAATTTATAGTTAAATATATTGAATTAATACTGTTTTACATTGTACAGATACACTCATACTGTATAACTTGGTTACTGCGAAGCTTCTAAATAAAGTATTTTATAAATCAAATAAAGAAAGTGAAAATCGCTCGAGAACAATTCTCATCTCGAAAGAATTTCGTTGAAGAGGAATGCTCGAACAAAAACAATACTTTTAACCTCAGTTACAGGAATGAAAACTAAATATAAATACTCTCTATTAATACTATAAATAAAGTCAAACTGAAACTTACACCGCGAAGTAACTAAACTAACGTTATTGGATATTTGAGTGCCTATTAAAAGCTACAAAATAAGAACGGAAATATGCTACGAAAAAACAGCCGAAGTAAGATGCTTACCTTGAACAAAAAAAGCAATATGTTCTTAGCTTTAACAGCGGTAGAAAAAACGTGAATAAAGGATTTGAGGAAACGATATATTAGTTTCAATTTTATTCCATAACAGTAAAGGCAATTTGAGCTTAAAATGAATTTCGAAACGTTAATTAAAGTTGGAGAAAAAATTATGCAACAATTAAATTAGTATCATTTAAAAGATTATTCTTTGCTGTTTAAGGTGATATAAAATAATTTTCATACCATAAGTACTTCAGACGTTATTGGTTAGAAACGTCTAAAAATCGCTTAATTTCGTTATTTAATTCAATAAATGAAAGTGTGATTCGAAATTTAAAATAATTTTTACGGCGTTAGCTCCCTCTTGTTGTAATCCATCACTGTGCCAGATTTGGTGGTCGTAAGTCCTGCTGTGTGGACTTGCATAGAGAATCAAGAAAAGAACACATACACACATATTTTCCTCTTTTATATATATAGATTTAAATTTATAAAAAATGGAAATTTTCTCTCTGTCTTATGATATTCATTGTGATTTAATTTTCTAACCGAACTCACTTCAGCACCTCACGATTTTATGATTTTGATTTGACCTTACATTTTGCATAAAAATTTTCTACTTCCTTATACACTTTTAAAAGCCTGTTTTTATTATTAATATTTTTGTAAAGTTTAGCATTTAATGTATCTCATGAGACATTATTATAAATATTACTAGCCGACTTAAGCGACCAGTTGTTTACCCTTAATGTAAATAGCCTATGATTATGCTTGCAACTTCGCGAATTGGCAGTTGTAGAAGCCGAGGGACTGTGCCATTTTTTTTATTTTGTATTTTGCGATATATCTCGAAATTGGAGGGTGGTGAGTGGCAGGAGACCATTCATGACAAATGTAGACATCATAAGATTTCATATGAAACAAAAAAATTTTGAAATCGCTCCGGTGGTTGGAGCTGGTATGACTGTTTTTCCCCATAGAGAATGTACAGTGGAATAGCGTTTTTTCCGATTTCCCTCGAAAATAGGGTGTGGTTAGGTGCAGGCGACAATTTATAACGTATCTACGTGTCATAAGCGTTCATATGAAATAAAAATTGTCGAAATCGGTACAGCGTTTGGAGCTTGGGACTGGTCTTCTGGTTTTTCGAATTATTTTAAATATTGAAAAAATAGATGGGACATTGCATTCAATTTTTTTTCTGAGATTCACTACTAGATGGCACCTTTCACATTAAATCGCAATTTAAAAATTAATACTTTATCTGAAAATTATTTCTGAAATAATAAAATATTGTTACGAATATGTAATATCGCTTTCCCACAATGTTAGTCTTATGGTTGGAAAGAGACATTTACAGAGGTTCTTTCTACGTATTGGCGAATTGAGGCCAACGATACCCCTACCTTGGCGACAAAATGAAGGATCTCAAAAATTCCGGAATTTTCTCGATTAGGGATGGAGATATACACAATTTACTAGATGATTCTATGTGACGTCACATCCTGTCATGAAAGGTATAAAAACCCGTAAGTTGCAAGGATGAGTCAATCACCTTTGAACGTCTTCGGAGTTCGAAGAATCTCTTTGAAGACTTGTTCCCTTTGAGAGTTGGTCAGCTGTTAGATGCTGAGAGCTTTTGTTCGTTCTATTACTGTTATTTTTCGTGATTTGTTGTCTGCTGGTGTTGTTAATCTTTGCAAGTGCTGTGTTTTCCTGTTACCTGTGCTTCGTGCTTTCAGGAATATTCGAGAATAAAGCGTCGTTCTCCATTATCCTGCTTGTTGGACTGTTTTCACAGTAGACACATCCCAACGGTTTTCGTAACAATATTGTAGTTTCATCAGGAACCGATAACTGTCTAAACATTAGAATTCTAGTACATCAGAAAGTAAGTGAAAAGAGAATGTAAAACTTCTATCGTAAAGGGGAATAAAGAATTCAAGTCAAATAAAAGCTTATAAATAACACAAACTAAAAAAACCCGCTTTTTTAGTAAAACAAAGAGTAGAAAGCACATATATATATATATATATTTGTGTGATATTTTAATTTTTTAACTTACTTAAATAATCTTTTAACGACACCTCATTTTAATTACTTCTACTTTTATCGTAAAAAGCGCACTACAACTTTCTTTTCGAGTCACATGCCTTTTCCGGGAAAATTCCCTTCTCTGGGTACTTAAGCGTTCTGCGCATTCATTTCTGCCCCTTTTTCGCGCCAGCATGTAAGCTTTCAACAACAACGCGCCGCTCAGGCGTAACCTTCTGAATACTGGTCATGGAGCTGCGTAAAAATTGAATCCTTTACCTATGAAGAAATAACGTAATATCCTCAATGCCTGAATGAAAGAAGATTTAGGCCAAATATTGTCTCTTCCATGACCAAAATGAACTACATTTCACCCTAGTAAAGCCTGATCTTATATATATATATATATATATATATATATATATATATATATATAATCTAAATCTAAATAAAACCAGTATACAAACATACAGAAATAAACAATAATTAAATCCTATATCAAATATTCATTATTAGAACAATACATCACTTTTAAATAAAATCTATTAAATTGAAATTACTAATGATACCATAAACAAAAATCAAGTTTAAACATATATGTCAAAAGTGAAAGAACACGGTTGTTATTAAAAATATATATATATATATATATATATATATATATATTAAAAATCTAGATGTCAAGCATAAACAGTAAAATTCCGAGACGCTGATAGAAATACTCTAAGGGAATCAACATTTTAATCACATTTATCATATATATTAATTTAATATTTTTAGCTATTAATTAAGACTTTAATGAATAATTAGAAATTTTATATTTTACGATAATTCATTAGGAATTCATTCAATCATTCATTGCGAAATTATTACCATATTCTATTGTTTTTAGTGTTTGTTTATATTTGATTTCAGTTCATGTTAGTTCTATATTTGATTATAATTTTAATTATTATTACTCGAAGGAAAGAGTGTTTAAATTTTGGAAATGCTTATTATTTGCATTTGTTCGTTAATAGGTTTCGCAATTCATTATTTTAATTATTATGAATATTTTCGATAATTATACTAAGATTTCCTATTAGATGGGACTTTTCATATGAATGAAAAGTCATTACAAAATTCCATCTTTACAAGATTGAATTTCTCAAACATGGAAGAAGTTGAATGAATGTGTGGAATTGATAGCGATACAATATTTTGACGAAAAAACTTCAGCAGAAATTAGAAAGAATTCGTTCACAAAAACGTATTAAAATTCAAACCTTTCGCATAAAATATTAAATTAAGTTTCAAAAATGAAAATGGAAATTAAACATGTATTAAAGAGAACGTTCTTAAAATATACTTTGAGTTTCTAGTAAGCTTAAACTTCTTAACTTTTTGAAAAAGTGACTTATATCACTACTGGTTTAATCGACTGAATTAATTACTAAGTCTTCCAGATGAAGTGACGTTGAATAGTTGATTATTTATTCACACGTGATGATAAATGACGTACTTTTGGGAAGATTGATATTTGTTGCAAGACGTACAATAATTAATTACAGACAATTCCCATTTAGGGAAGAAGTTTGTTTAATGTTTCGTGAAGTTGTGATAAAGAATTCCGACGGATACTCTGGTTTGGGTTTTGAAGAAAGTATCTGATAACGTTGTTTCGTATAAAAAAATTACAGAAAGGGAGCTTTTTGTTCAGTGAATCTTTTAGAGCTCCCTTTTATTGAATTTTGATTATGTCATAGCTGTGTTATTTTTCCAACAGAATTCATGAACGTATGGACGACTTTTTTACTTTTTCGTATACGAAGTATACAAAGAGAAAGTATTGTAATCGTCAAGAAATTCGAACTCGAGATTTTGATGACTCTCCACGTTTTAGACCTCCCTGAGTCCGAAAAACAAAATTTTGGAATTATGTCTGTCTGTCTGTCTGTGTGTCTGTCTGTGAACACGATAACTCGAAAACTATTAGAGCTACGGGGATATGAAATTTGGTATATGATCTTTACACATAAATTGTAGGTTTCTATCAAATTTTGGGCACAATCCGTCAACGGGATGTCAAATGCATTGTAAACGGCAATTGCGAATATTTCAGATGTTAAGTAGTAAGTTTTTAATGACATCAATTAGTATTTTAACATTTTTCTGATTATCAGGTTTTCAGGATACTTTAATGACGCCAGATATGATGTTTTTGATTCTGCATTTCTGGATTTTCTTTATCTATCACGTTACCACGTTTGAACAGGATGTCTGCTACAACTGCTCTGATACCTCTTTTTGGGCGATAAATAAATCTAAACTTTATTCAGTTTGATTTCAAATCAGTTTCTTTTAATTTTATAATTAATCGCTTAACGAAACCCAAATTCGAAAATAATTGGTAATGAAAAAGGAGAAAGACTTCGACATTTTTGTGTAAGAGATAGAACTGTTTTCAATTTCGAGCTCGAAAAAGTTGAAATTGATTTTACGCTTGTTTGAAATCAAAATTTCGATTGCTGTTTACGAAAAATTCAGAAAACTAGTAAGCAAAGTTGAATTAATTGAGATATATATATATATCCAAAAAATAATTTTCTTTAAAATTTTATACAAATTATTTTTATTATATCAATTATTATAATGGATTTTATAAACAAGAAGCTCAAGATAAGGTTTCTCTATTCTCTAGAATTACTAATATAATAGCGCATATCTGTCTCTTACTGATCCGGTAACGCTCTGACGTCACCAACAATAGAATTCACACCATAGCACTGCGAGACGTTAAACAGCATTATTTCATTATTAGAGCACCTAAATTTCAGTAATTTTAAATTTAAAAAGTAATTGTCGTTCTAATTTCAAATTTAATTTCATTAAAATAGTAAAATAAAATTTACTATCGATTAATATAAAATTTATCTCGCTATGATCAATAGTTCCCGAGAAATTGCAAATTATATTAATCATATGTATCAAATTAATTTCCGTTTTATAATAGAAAATAGTAAATCACGTCAGTGGTATATCATGCGCATGATATTGTTTCGACGCCACGATGCGTCTTTATTTATTGCAATCGCGATGATATAATTTCATAATATTTTGTAACAACGTTAAAATTTACACCAAGACATCTGAAGTGCAAGGAAAATTGTTAAACAACGGAAAATACTTCACACGGAATGTTGTTTACCAAGAGGATTTTTTGAATAAAAAATGTGTAAATAATATGTAAATAAAAAAACATTTCCTGTCATAAAACATATGTTTATTTTATTTTCTTTCAATCAATGTTAAACATTTCTCTCGCATATATATCTATTTAAACACGTCAAATTTGACGGGAAATCTTTCGAATGAAGAGACAATTTGTACCCGTCATACCATGACGGGTGATTTTCTGGTTATCAAATATTTTTCATTTCTTACATTTCTTTTACACGTTTAAAATGATGACCTTCATACCAAAAGAACATTGTCAATATTATGTCTATTGAGTATTTTATCTCGGGAATTCTAAATAAAGTCTCGTAAAAGAATTTTAAATTAAAATGTAACTCAGTCATCGTTTGGACAACCTATGGGAAGCACGAATTTATATATTGCTTATAATGCGTGCATGTTTGAAAAGAATATTTACATTTTATTGCGGTAAAAATCGCTTTTCAAGATAACTTTTACTTCCATTTATTTCATATTGATTCATTATTAATATCAAGTCTCTACTATTTCATTTCTTCTAATTGAGTAAGGGTTCGTTGGTTGGAATAGTTTAAAAGAGAGAGCGGGCACAATTCTAGCCAAATATGTAGTGTGACAATTAATTAAGAAAATCAAATCACAAAGGAACACAAAGAAATTAGCTGTTTTACCATACTACATGTAATGTTAACAACTTCAATTAACCAGTGTATATAAGAGATAAAATGAGGCGTTCGGTGAGGTGGTTTCAGTATAATGGTCTAATAGGAAGTCTTGGCAATGCCAGACTCTAAGAGAACATCTTTCTATTTGGCCGAACCAAAATGGTTGCTAGGAAAGATTCCAACAGAAGGCTCATAAATAGGATGGCCTGTAAGCACTTCCTCAGACGTTATCCTAG
This sequence comes from Araneus ventricosus, assembly GCA_013235015.1. Taxonomy (NCBI): domain Eukaryota; kingdom Metazoa; phylum Arthropoda; class Arachnida; order Araneae; family Araneidae; genus Araneus; species Araneus ventricosus. The sequence continues at coordinate 4,800,372 of BGPR01000003.1, read as the reverse complement.
CAATCACGAAAAGAATTCATGACTCCCATTTACAGAGAACGTGGTGTGGATTAAGAGGGAATAACTCTTTTCGTAAAAGTTTGCTATTAAAATAAATTTGCTTACTTTCATGATGAATCGAAGTCTTTAATTTTTACTCTTTCATTGGTACTAATTGTAAAGACGTGGCTCATTTATTAGCTATTTGTACTTGATATTTGACTAGTTAATTTCAGGATACATCGAAACAACCTTAAACCTGAAAAGATCCTTGTTATATGTTTTTGTCCTTTCTAAAAAAATAAAATTCACCTCCATCCATCCAAACCGGAAAGGAGCCAAATGGCTCTAAAGACGAGGGTGCAGATGGTGTAATGTAATGTAATAATAATAAACCCGAAAAGAAGTCGTTATACTAATTTGCCTAACACGTGCTTTATAAGCAAATGTATGAAACAATGTTAAAGGTAATCTAATTTTTTTTAAAGTTTCGAACTGATAAAAGGGACATTGAAAACTTCAGTACTTTTTTATTTATCCATATAGTGAATTATAATTGTTTTATTTGTTTTGGAGTGGCGGTGAAGACTCAGACCTCCACGAACACTTCAGTGGTACTGGAGAAAGAGTTGACTGTATTTGTGCTGAGTAAACTACGTTTACAAAATTCCGTACGGCTTCGTCCAGATCGGAGGAGCTTTTGTATTTGATACATTAGCTTTATATACATCCATATGGTGAATTGACACTTTAAAATTGTTTTTTACTGAACAGCTTTAAATACTAGAGCAGGAATTCACAAGAATTGCTTTAAATTCACTTGTGATTCGTGTACATTTACCATCGAATTGCTTAATGTAAGTGTGAGGGTACGCTAACTTAAAACACTTTCGGAGCGTTTTATACAATTAATAAAGAAGAGTATTAAAGAATCTAGAAGCGTTTTACACACAATAAAACTCTCTTTTATAATGCATAACTATTTGTTTCCCATGCTGGTATAATTCCAGATGATAAATAGACAATTACTAATTGGATTATACAAAGTAAAAAAAAATGTATGCACACTCATCTTTGTATGTTTTTTTTTCAAATCCTGCGATTTATTTCAATTAAAATTAGCAGCAAATATCTGGTTGTTCTAGATTTCGTCAGAAAGATGAGCGATTATTTTTCAGAAATTTCTTTAATTATAGGTACTCAACAGATATCATTTTAATAATTCGTTCAACATTCACAAATAAAAAAAATGTACTATTTTATAAAATTTAAGGCAAATTAAAACCTAGTTACAAGTGTACGAAATGTTCAATTCATCGCTTTTAAATAAATTTGGAGTTTCATAGTTTTGTACGAAATACATTCGCATTATGCAAAGCACTTAGAAGTAGAAACAAGCTTCACCCTTTCGAAAAGTAAATAGCGGGAAAATAAACAGTAATAAGAGGAGGGAAAGGGAAATCTCCAACTCGAACATAGTTTTACTCTTAACAACACTCTCGAGTTTACACTTCCGAAACTCTGAAACTTCCGTTGCAGAAGAGCATTTGAGAAAAAAAGTAATAATATGAAGTGCATTTTCGAAGTACTTCTTTTTCAAAGCGGGTCTCTCTTTTTTTTTACCTTGCTTTAAAGGGATCTGTGATAAGCTTCATACACCATGTTTCCCGTACAGCTTCGGAGTTAAAGAGTGAATTTTTCTACACCATGAAAAAGTTTTGCTCTTTTTACATTTTTCGTTCGGTATTCGGTAAATTTATATAACTGATAACTGAGATTTAGAAAGGTCAATTCACTAGTGTTTATAAATGAAAGAATAAGCTGGCGATAATGCTATGAAAAATAATTTTGCGTTATGACTTTCGTGCTATTAAATGTTAATATTTTTTTTCAATTTGATACAGATGTAAAATATAGTGTTGGATTAAAAGAGGGTATAGGTATCTTTTCAAGAGAAAATTTATTAGATTTCATTTCCTTGTTAAATGTTTATAATTGTTATATGTTAATGCTCCGTACAGCTTCGGAGCTAAGGAATGAATTTTTCTACACCATGAAAAATTTTTTCTCTTTTTACATTTTTCATTCGCTATTCGGTAAATTTATATAACTGATAACTGAGATTTAGAAAGGTCAATTCACTAGTGTTTATAAATGAAAGAATAAGCTGGTGATAATGCTATGAAAAATAATTTTGCGTTATGACTTTTGTGCTATTAAATGTTAATATTTTTTTCAATTTAATACTGATGTAAAATATAGTGTTGGATTAAAAGAAGGTATAGGTATCTTTTCAAGAGCAAATTTATTAGATTTAATTTCCAGAGCAATTTGAAGATTTAATTTTTAAATATCTTCTGTTAAATTTTAAGTATGTTTTAAAAATTGCGGTAGAATTTTATTTATATGTAATTTTTCATAGTCGAAAATAATTCCAATAAAGTTGTCTATTGATAAATGCATAACAAACCCTAAATAAAATTGTAAAGAAAAAATATTACAGTTTTTAAAGTTGCAGAATTATTTATATATTTTTTAATTAACTAAAATGTACAAAAAAAACCGCGAAACAAACAATTACGGAAAATCAATGTCAGGACACATTTCCTTTAAAATTCTAAATATTTTAACATTATACTCTCGCTGATGTGGTGCTCAGGTGGTTCAGGTGTCTTCCTCTTCATCTGACTGCACCTTAAAAATACGAGGTCCATGCCAAAATAGCCATTGTGTTACTTCACGATGTGAAATATAAAGGGATGCTAATATATCTAAAGTAAACAAAGTTAGTTAACGTTATAATTTATCAAAATCTCAAAAAAACCCTTCTCTTTCTTTAAACAGGACGACTATTCTTTAAACTGGATAATAATCAGTGTTTTGCAAGTTTTATACAGAAAAATTAGAATGATAATTTTAAAAATTTTCATAACCATTTGGGAGTTGAGTAAATATTTTAAAATTTATTACAATGGAAATATTAAATTTCTTTTCTAAGTAGAAACTTAATAAGCTACGGAACTTCTCTTCACAGTTCTTAATGATTTACTTTCAGACCTACAGCTTGATATTTAGCTAACTGTGCAAATTATGAAAAATGGAAGCATAAAGAATAAAAGTAAGTTCCATTTGAGTGACATTCCACTTACTTTCCATTTGAGTAGAAATTTAAAAAAGTAGCGTTTTATCATTTCATGTAATTATGGAGGTGAAAAAGAATTAAATATAATTAATGTTATAAAATATATTTTTAAGAGCTAAAATAGTATTTTAATGACACATTTGCAATACATATTGTAACAAAAATAGTTCTGTGGGTGTATGGTTGAAACAGTCCAATTCGCAGAATAATGTTGAATGAAGGTTTATTCACAAATATGCAGGAAAAACACGTAGCGCAGGTACTGGAACAATAGCTCTTATACAGATTAGCAACATAAGCAAACGACAATTCACTAGCAATAAGAGTAACAGCACTTTCAATAGAGCTCAGCTCACCGGCTTTCTAGTTCGCACTGCAGACGAAATTCCAGAGTCGTTCCAGTCGATCAACACTCCTTGTGATCCAAGCGCTGTCCTTTTATACTCTCCCCGATAGGACGTGACTACACATGGAATCATCTAGTGCATTCAAGCGTATCTCCTCTTCTAACAGAGATATCGAGAAAAGGATCACATTTTCTGGAATCTCCGATTTGTCACCAAGGTCGCCAAAATGGTCGCCAAGATCATGGGTGCAGGCCTGGCCACTGCCGGTCATTCCATACTTACCTCTGTAAAACTCCCTTCCCAACCATAGGACAAGTGAGGCAAATTTTTATTCATAAATATATTAAAAATGAATTTTAAAAATTAATTAGTGTGGACAATGGACGCTTCTGATAAAAAAAATATTGAAAATTAAAAGACTTTGAAACGTTTAAAAATATTGTTCTCTTTATTCTTATGAAAGCTGTATTTTTATGCATCAAATGCAGTTACACTGATTTATACATTTAGATCAGTGTTACAACGGCAAAATTATGAGATAATTCTGCACAAAACATTTGTTAATAAAATAAGTTTATTTCAATTCAAAACACTGGGAAATCTAATTTATATAATCAAATCAATTTTTCCTAGCAGCCATGAGTTAAAAAGTAATGTTAACGACTTAGCACAACACTGTATGACATTGTGAAACTTCTTTTTTTCTATGTTCTTAAAAGAGAAATTATGTGAAAGTCCGTTGAAAAGCGTAACAGTATGACCCAGTATTATTACGTATTTTATATTGTTTTCTTATAATTTCCTTGTCGTGCACATATATTTGGTCTTGTCATGTGCAAGGTTATCCTAAGTAAATGTCTCCTTTTTTTCTTAAGTTTTAAAATCATTTACAATATTTTTTGTGACTCTATGACAATTAAATATTAGATTAAAGTGTCGAAATTATTTTAATTTAAAAAAGAAGTGCAAGTCAAGGCTAACTAAAAAGGGCATTTCAACCGTTTAACAGCATCAGTTATTTAGTTAATCTTTTTAGTTTAAAACTATTACGTCACTGCAGAAAGATATTTTAAAAACCAAGCAACTTCATAATCTGTAATTCAAAGGGAAAGTTACAAAAAAATGGGAGAGGTGAGGTTTCAATTAAAATGTCTTAAGGCTACTGAATTTGATTAAAAATTAAGAATTTTTAATCTTAGATACAGCCATAAGACTACATTTCATGAAAATATTCCTTCATATGACAGGAGAATTTAAAAAAAAATTAGCTAGAGACATTAATTTGTATTTTAATATTTCTTGTAAGTCTTTTATTGGTTTCAAAGATGTGTCATAATTTAAATAGAATTGTAATTCTTTTAATAATTATGAAAGTAGATATTAAAAGAACTTTAATGAAGATATTCAGAGCTGTAAAAGAATCTTTAATAAAATGTAAAGAATGTTTCGAAAGTATCATATACATATAGAAACAAGTTATGTATAAAATAATATTGATATATGTTTATACTCGTAGCTCAAACTATGGATAGATTTGCATTTGGAAATGATAGAAGAATTCTGTGAAGGAGACGATGCAATAGTGTTGTATCCTTATGAATAAAAGTAAACAAGGAAATTCTGGTATATGATTAATTTTCTTGACAAGTTGTTTCTAAAAAAATAAGAATAAAAAATTAGTTTTTGCATAGAAATAACTAATTTGAAAAGCTTTCTCAACAGATTGATTGGAATATAAAATGTGAGTAAACAAAGAAAGAAATAAAAAATAACCAAATTAACAGTTGTAAACCTTATAAGTTTCATTTTTAGATAACTGCAAATTGCTGCTATTTCTTAACGCATACATCAAGAAGCAGGTGAGATTGGATGCAATTATCCAATTGAGAACCAATAAAGAAATAAACGTATTAATATTCAATTGTTTTCAAAAAATCATAACGGAAAAATCTAATGTTGCAATTCTCCAAATATTGTATTATAATCAGTTTGTTATGAAAAAGACTGGGTTAATCAGTTTTGTATTGCTAACTATGCACATTAGTGTTTAAAACACTGAATCGGAAATCCGTGAAATTGTAGTTCGTTCCCTATCATCTAACTTAGACCAATTTCATCTCAGAGTAAAATTCCTTTCATTCTTTCGAAATGAGTCACAGGAACTTTTGTACATGGGCATACATGATTTCTTCCCTATAATGAATCTATACATTTTTTCATAAAACAATTACAGATAAAATTTTACATTACTTAAACCCATAACTGTATTGGTAATTTTGTTACTGCTGGCATATGGTTGTTGTGTTACAACTACTTTCGGCTTAGGCTATATTTTATGTGCAGCTAAATTACATTCAGAGGTTAAGACAGTAATATGTAAAGTGATATAATTTTAGGAACTACTTTACACGATTGTAAGTAAAATGATTGAGGAAGAGAACTCTTTGATTTTAGGAGGAATGGATTACGAAGTACTATAAATATCAATCCAATACAAATAATTTATATCGATATCTGTATAATTACAAGTGATAAAATATTGGTACTAACTTGAAAGTTTTATATCCTTCGATATCATAACCAGAGCTGTGTAGACTTGTTTCCAGATATACGGAAGTCGTAGAATACCTGAACTAGCATCAGTTCTGTCGATGGTTTGGATGGAGCAGTCTGTCGCTTCAAAAATTTCTGGGACGTTTTGCAAGCGAATACCACAAAGCAGTCTTCACAATTCTTTGAACCAAATCATAATCGGATTTGTTAAATTCGGGAAAAGCAGGTATTTATATGTCCCAGCCAGCAGAAGAGTCAATCAGGGGTTCTGTTGCTCTGGATTAGATCTGGAACTGTTCTATTTGTTAAGGATCTCTGGAGCAGAACTATTCCAGATATCCTTAAAATAATCCATACAAAACATCAACAAAACTGGTATTTCTTCAGATATTCCACAATGCTGGAAACAAGAATACTAACTCTGGTCACATCACCAAAGGCTTATAAACGCTTCAAGCTTCTACCGATGTTGTATCGGCATTCATTATATCAAACTTTATTGAATAATGAATTTGAAATTATACATTAAATGCAAGATATGAAACTTTGGTTAATTTAACCAAAAATGCTTAAGAAACATTAAAAACTCTTTCAAAAAAATCGAAAGAGTAAATCTAGCGAATGTGACATATTTCCTTTACAAACATTTTACGAAGCTATGTGCTAACATGTCTGATTCAGGATATCGAGGATTTATAAAGATATAGAACAGCGTTCAAAAATAGATTTTACTGAATAAAATTAATGGGATATAGAGATACTGCAGATGATCACTGAAGTGCGCCCGAAAGTAGGCAGAAAAGACAAATGCTAATAGCATATAATTATAAACTATTCTATTTCTCTAACTATGACCCCAAATATACAAAAACATGCCAATCCACGCCAAAAAAGAAGTTTTTAGAACACTTTTTGCGTTTTTATTTTCAGAGATCGAAAATCTCTCTGAATTTAAAAGTAATACCAGGGAAGCAAGGACTCTTGTAAACATAATCTCTCAAAACTATTGTTTGCTCTTGGAAGAGTAAACTCAGTTTACTTCTGGGCATAAAATCAATTCATTTAGAAGTGTTTAAACTAGCTTAGAAGAAGTATTTCGAATTATAAAATATTTTAGCCTTACTAAAGATTGTACGTTTGGCCGAAGTAAGGATATACCTCGAATTCCTAATGAAAATGTAAACATTTGTACACATTCCCGAAATCGGGAGAACTTTTTAATAAATAATTACTTTCTTAGTGTTGATTGTTTTACTATTAGTGTAATAGTTGAAATCAGAAAATTATTTTGTATTAGAATTCATTACAATTTTCCAAAACTTATTAGGCCCATTGTTGATATTTAACAACATTAGAATTTGCATTCTTTGTTCAGTTATTAGCAATAGAATTTGATGTGCAAATACTTCATTTTGCATGTCATGTTCTGAAAAGAAATACTTCTTTTTCAACTTATTACCCAAAGTGTTTAAAGATCGCGTGTTGTGTGATTGCATGAATATCAAGGCGAATAAAAGGCTATCTTCTCGCTTGACGCTAATTCTTTTTACAGAATGCTAATAATATTTTACAGAAATTGATATTCAATGTTATTTCTTAATAATTTTAGATGCTTTTAATAAAAAGGTTTGTCTTTCCATTTATTATAACATGTGATATAATATTAAATAAAATGTGGTGCTCAATAATGATTTAGTGTTAATACTCATTTTTTAATAGGATTTGAACTTCTATATTAAGTCATTTTAATAGCTAATGCCAAAATGGTTTCGGCTTGCATAGATTAATGCATAAAGGAATTTTCTGAGCACAAATTTAGAAACATGGTTTACCTTATCATTAATCTTATTTTCTAAGATAAAATTTCGGTTATACGCCAAGGATAATATTTTAAGTAAGCTTGATTAAACTTCATTAAGCAATATCTGCACGAAAAGCAGAAGAAGGTAAATTAATTCATTACAAGTGTCGATTGTATTCCCTTCGAAGTTTTCCAACATTCTAAGGAAAGTCCTCGTTAATGGATACGGTTACACTTTTGGTTAGAATGGATTCAGATTCATCAATCGACAAATATAATAACAACTGCGATATTCAAAGTCAATGAAAAATAAGTTGCCTATTTCAGGAAGCTCAGGATTGTGTTTTACTCTTCTAAATATACAACTTTAAAAAAAATTGAACTGCAAACAAAATTTAAACTGCATGGAATTAAAATAATGCTATAATCAACTACAATTTAAAAATGTTTACTACGCACATTCTCCAATATCAGCACTGTAAAATTATTTGGCTTCATTCGCGTGAAACGAACAATTGAATTACCATTCATGTTCTAGGGAATTATTTTTTGGGAAAAGAAGGTAATAGGTTGTTCACGCTTATGCTTTAATTTTTATACACATCATACTTACACAAGGTGGAAAGAATTTCCTTGTCAATTTCTTCTACCAGACACAATAGAAATACCAAACATCTAAAGCACCTTTAATGAAACCCAATGTCAACAACTAATCTGCGATAAACGATTAATAGATTAAAAACAACGAGGCTTTATGCCAGATAGAAGAAGTAAGAGACGAATCTTTTCTTGAATGGAGTATATAGCTTAGTTGATATAGAATGAAAAAGTATACACGAGCAAGAAAGTAGTGCCAGTTGTTTCCACATTTGTTCAGAACACTGTTCAAACATTCGAGTGAAGTATTTCGCATTTTTATGCAGAAACACTAGGGTTGAACGAAAAAAACTCTTTTTTTCGATTTTAAAATTGTAATAGTGCAGAGAAGCTGCTTTTTTATGCAAAAAAGGCAAATAAAATTTGATGGCAATCGGAACATCTCTTGCAGTGCCGCGAGGACAATAAAAGCTCAGAAATTTGAAAAATGTTGCTCTATTTCAACCTCGTTCTCTAATTTTTTATTTGTAGTATAAATTCGCAAATCAACTATTTTGTATTTTTATTTCTCTTTATTAACAGAACAAACGTTTTTAGGGGGTTAAATATCTATTGTGAGAATATAAAAATATTAATTATTAGCCAAGAATCTGCAAGAAATTGACTATGAAGAAAGAAAACATGCTGTTTTCTAATCTGGGAATTATTGCTCTGTTATGCTTTTAACTGACGAAAAACGCTTACAAGTACTTTATGTTTCCTTGTTATTGTCCTCGTAAGCTGCGATTGGGAGTTATAAGGGGAAGGATAGCATAAAATTTATCGACAAGTAAAAGTATCATGGAATTTAAAAAGTAGCCAACAAACTTAAAAATTTAGCTAAAAAATGAGCTGGCTTCGCCAGTTTCTTTTGCTTTTTTATAATTCTTCTTTTATGGAGCTAATATGAATTGAAATTTAATCCCCTTACGGTGTGTCAGGAGGAACCAACCCTGAATCGCCGCCATTTTTTAGTATTATGTAACAAAATGCATTTTGCCAATGAACGGCAATGAATAAAAATAACTTTATTGTTCGATATTCTAATATTTGTTTGCGTATTGCTTATATTTTGATTTATAATGGCACGTTAAACTGTGAATTCATATAAATTATTTTTTTATCTTGAAATTTATATTTCAACCGAAGGAGAAGGCTTAGTACTGTGAGATGTTATTTGCTAGAGATGCGAGCTCTTTCAGATAAAATAAAAGAAAGTCAATCTTTATTATTCTTTATGGTTTTTTTTCTTACGCTATCGACTTAATAACTAGATCAATAATTGTGTATATATTTCTTATAAATAAGTGAAAAATGTTCGGTATTGTTGCAATATTCATTCGCGCAGTATGAAGCTGTCGATTGATAAGACACCTATGGACTCAGTAGAAGATCTCGTCGGCCGAATTTTTTTTTTGGAACAAAATTGAAACCCATCTATTCCATCCCTGCCTGGTTTGGATTGTGAATTCAGGTTAACGATGCTACATTCAGGAAGTTTTTTCAGTATTTATGCTGTAAGAATAGCATTTTCCGAGATATCTGTTTCTCAGTGGCATAGCAACGAAGGGCAATGGCATAGCTGTCCCCAGCGCCATGGAGACTAAACGTCAGTACTTTTTTGCCATATGTTAGTGCAAAAACATGCGCTTTCACAGAGTGCCATTTACACTTTCTAAGGCACTAATGGCCACCAGCGGCGGAAAGTCATATTAAGACCCAGACGCTACTTTCAATATTTCGCTGCCATTTTTCAGTCTTTCTTTTCTCAATCTAGCACAAACATAGATAAACTATTAAAATCATTAAAAAAGTTAACCTGTAGATTTTGTGATTTTTCACTTTGTAGACATTTTTAGTCCAAAAGAAACATTTTTAGAATTGGGACTGTCTGTTTGTATGTGAACAAGATAATTTTAAAAATATAACGAACAAAAATAATGATATTTTGTATTTACACCAAAATTATATATCTGTATCAATTTTTGGATCTAATTCGTCAAGGGAAAAATGTTCTTTTATAAACAGAAGCTCGGTTTTCTATTCTTAACGATAAAACTAAGCAAAAACGACCAATATTTGCAAAGATATTTTAGCATGCCCTTTTTCACTAGCATGTAAGGAAAATATATACATTTATTACTGTTCTTTTTATGTCGATAGTACAAGAAAAAAAATGTAGACCGTAAGAAAAAGTAAGGATTAAATTTATTGAGCTGGCAAGAACTCGCTTCAAAAAGAGATGTCACCTCACAACACTGAAAATTCTTCCCCGTTAATTTTATTCATTATCAGTTAATTGGCAAAACACAAAATATATTTTGTTACACAACAGTAATAACATGGATGCATAAAGCACTTTTAAGCGTTCTTCCTCAGTTAAATGTATAACAGAGAAATAGTTCCACATTAGAAAACAGCATAATTTTTCTTTTTACATTGTCGATTTCTTTCCCAATTTTGTCTAATCTTAATATAAATAAAAGTCATTGTGGGTATGTGGATATGTATGTGGGTATGTATGTGGGTATGTATGTGGCTATGTATGTGGCTATGTTCCACATCTCCTCCTAAACCAATGGACGGTTTTCAACCAAATTTTGTACACTTATTATTTAAGACAAGGGGAAGACACTTATGAACTTTTCTAAGTCCCAAAGTTAATTAAACAGTCAGTTAATTAGAAAATAACCGAAACCGTTTTTCCGCAGTAACTTCGGAGCAGATTGTCTGACAAAACATATTTTTATACCATCTTAAAGTTCAAATTTT
>BGPR01000003.1:4745645-4789132 GCA_013235015.1 Araneus ventricosus | reverse complement strand
AGAATAATTCAAATTCTTCGCGCACGAAGTCGCGGGTAACAGCTAGTAATTAATATTTTCATCTACTCACAATAGGTTCTAAACCCCGTAAAAACGTTTGTTGTATTAATAAAAAGGGATGAAACGTACAAAATATTTGATTTAGGCTTTTATACTGCAAATAAGAAATATGAGAAAAAAGATGGAAATAGAGAAAAAGTGTTCAAATTTATGAAACTTTATCGTACTTGCGGCACTTTAAGATATTTTACGATTGTAACCAAATTTTATTTTTGTCTTTTTTGCATAAAAAGGCAACTTTTCCGCAATTTACAATTTTAAAAAAGAAAAAAGTTTTTTTCGTTCCATCCTAATAAACATGTTCACCGTTTGCATCAATATTTCGAAAATATTTTCAAAAATGTTCGTCAACAGTTTCTTCCTGAAATGATGCTTTTCTTTATGAAATTTTCTTTGGACAAACGATATTCATGCCTCAAAGACCAAGTTAACTTCCATAATTGTCCGGCAACGGAGGACACTCGCATAATCCAAGAAGAACTTTTCCATCCTGATAATGCGTGCATTATTGTAATGTGGGTTTAAGGCCACGTTCTTTTTCCGTGGCATGATTATTGGAGACTCTGCTGAAATGAGGATTCAAACTTATTGCATCACCAGGCAATGGTATCACGACATGCTGCTAGGTTTTGTAATCCTAGAAACGCTTCGATGTGTATGTATTCAGCGCATAATTTACCATTTAGAATGGTACAGTTAACCTTATTAATGATTCGATACAACATTTATTGTATTAAATTAACAATTCATCTATTCAGGGATGTTCAGCCGTTGTTTTTCGTTGTATTCTTGAAATTACTCCCTGCGACTTCAGATTATAGGAATGTATAAAGCAGGCCATTCTTATCTCTTACAAAATGGAAATTTTCGAACACGGGAAGGAACAAGCAATCATCAAGGCCAAAAACCTATGGAAAAAAGCATAGCGGCTGGGAAAACCTGGATTTCCAACCAAGCAAAATTCCAGGCCTTCTTGCGACGATTCTTTAGGAGGGGCACTTATTCGAGGGCAGCTGCAGATCAAAGCTTTTGCCTAGAATGGGACCTCGCTTCGAGGCTACCTAATCAGAATTCCGCTGAGTGGGGAGGAAATAGGGGGGATTGAAGACAGGTGCTATCGTACTTTGGAACGCACTATGAATGCAGTGCCTGATTTTTCGACTTTGAATGTGTTTGGAAAAAACCAGTGTTGGGACAAATGAATGGAATGGAGTACAGATTAATTGCAGCCTTAAAGAAGAACGTCTACAGTATTAGACTTGGATCGGTGCCAACACTGAAAGATAGCATTCGTCGCCAGGTTCTGGATGTTTAGGCAGACTCACTGCACTTAGCTATAAAAAGCATAGTTTTCGGATTAGAATGAATATTTCTTATTGAAAGGACACATATTGAACAACAATATTAGATATTGCAATGTAGAAGTTTAAAGACGCGCTAAAACACCACTTTTCGGTGAAATTTCGAATTAAAAAATTGTATTTAAGAAATGCTTGAGCAGTTTTTGAATTATGTGCAGTCAACATTTTGCCGCATACAGAGCCGTAGAATGTAGTCAAAAGCTGTCTTAAGTGGATAACTTATCTTTTTTACCCTGAACTTCAGAAAATTTTTAATTGCTGGAAACTGATGCTTCAAAATAATGATATTATTAGTGTGCATAAAGCTATGCATTAAACTCAATCTCCAAAAAAAGTTTTGAAACTATATCTGAGTAGGTAAATAAATGAAATCAAACTTTCACAAAAAATTGAATATTTATAATTAGGAAAATTAAAAATTGAATTTAAAATTGTCTTTTTTCCTAAGACAAAATAGAAATTAACTGGTTCTAAAATTGTCTTGAATTATGAAATGGTACATTTAAGAAGTTCAGCCATAAAAAGTTTTGAGCAAAAAAATTAGTTTGTTCAGAACTTTCCATGGCTGACATATAGCAAAACAAATTACCGACAAACGTCATAGTTGGGATTGCTTTTATTTTTGAAATGTTCTTCTAGACCAGAGGTTCCCAACCTGTGGTACGCGTACCCCTGGGGGTACGCGGGAGACCAGTTTAGGTAATGGCGGATCGTGGTAATGGCGGAAAATACAAAACATTATTTTATTCAAGAATTATATTTTAATAATAATAATAGGATTATTCAATAATAATAGGACTATTCAAGAATTTCGTTTCTTCAATTTATTATCAAAGTGAAAATTTTACGAATCTGAAACCTTATTCACGAAATAAGAAAAATGAAGAAGTAGCTAATATCTACTAATTGAGTAACAGGTAGCTCTCATGATATTGCGAAATTATTTCAGTGTTGTTTTCATTTGTTTTAACGTTAAACTAACACTATTTTAAAAAAATGTCAAGTCGAAAATTTATCCTAAAAATTTTATTAATTTCATTAGAGTCGTTCACCTCTTAAGCTAACCTATAAGCCCTTGGCGTTATTATTAAAAACGTTTTTGCGCTGAGGGAACAACTGTAGGGAGTACTCAAAAATAAAAAGACTAAACAGGGGGTACGCAGAAGAAAAAAGTTGGGGAACCACTGTTCTAGACATACAAGGTACTACAAAGGTAAAACAGTTTTAGAAACTTAGGATTCTCTATTTAGTTTCAGTTTTAGATAGTCTGGTCATCATGCGTAACCACTTTTAGTGCAAGATTTCTCAAAAAAGATATTAAATTTGTAAAATTGTGAAATATAAATTTGTGAGCTTAAATTTCGATCGATGCATCTCTTGACTACATTTTCTACTAATTGCAATACAATACCAGCAAAAAATTTCTGAGATAATCTTTTATACATAGACTTACACTTTCTTTTAAAAGAATGTTTGAGTAACCTAAAGTTTCAAACAAAACAAATAAAAATTTCATAGGGAAGAATTGCTTGATTTTCTGGTTTAACAATAATAGAATTTTTCCTATAGGAAAGTTAACAATAAGAGTTTCTTCTCCATTAATCTTAAAATTCTAAGAGAATTTTCGGGAACTATAAATAATTTTTAATGATCGAATCTCACTTTACAAAGAGGATAACATTTTCCAGAAAACTTGATTAAACTCCCATAAGCAAATTCAGTATCGAATACAGAAGAAAGTAGATTAATTCAATCCAAGTCGTTCATTTCCTTCAAAGTCTTCCAACATTCTAAGCAATGCAATGATTAATGGATACAGTTTTATTTTTGCTCGGTGAGTTATTTCAGTTGCATCGACAAAGATGCGAACAACTGCGAAATTTTTGAATTTCTGGCATCTTTAATTAGTTATAATGACTATAGCTTTCAGTTCTGATGGATCAGAGGGATATATTTAAGCGAGATTCCATCACATGAATTATTTATATATCACGAACCCAAGTAATCGCCTTCCCGAAAGTGCGAAAAATTAATCATGGTGATAAGTTATCAGATACACGTATGATGATAACTGGGGATTGGTAATTTCATTGCAAATTATACCCCACTATGTTATGTTGAGAAGCCGGGATGGGAAAAAATTCAATTTGCCTGTCACGCTTCATGTTGGATTGCAATATTATGATGGAATTCAATGAAATATAGGTTCTGTTACCACCATTAACTTCACATAAAATATTATTGCTGAATTATTTGAAATTCAATATTTATTGATTATTGTCAGTACATTATCCTTTTTGGCTTAATTGTTCAGCAGACTTTGGAGGAAAACTGGTTTAAGAAAAGATTTTATTATTTATCGCACATAGACTTGTTTAATATCTTCCTTCTTCTCACCAGTTTTGATTTTTTGTTCATTCATAAGTAATCAATCTAAAATTTAATGCTTATTGCATATTATTATTCAGAGTTTGATTGTCAACTATATCTGAAGACCACTGGTGTGTGCTAAAGCTTCTAATATAGCTGGGAATATAATTTGAAAAATTAGTTTATCATATTATTTCGTATATAATTATTTAATACAGTAAAATAAGTTTTTGTCTTCCCCATCTGAACAGATTCAAGAATAATTTAAATAATATCTCTGTAATTTCTTATTAATAACACTACTGTCTTTAATATTTCAGTTTAATTTCAAGTAAAAATTTATCTGAAAATTTGGATAACTTTTAATTTATTGATAAATCAATAAACTATGTTTCGAGTTTCCTGATTTTTTAAAAGCTCTAATTTCATTTACCATTAATTAACTCTCTACGAAGGCTCTACGAAATGATGACTTTCGGCTATTCGACGAACTATTAGTCATCGTTTGGCATTCCAGACGTTAATAGGACTCTGTGAATCTGCTATTTGTATTTTAGAGATGAGCGCGATTGTTGCAATGAAATGAATATGAAACTAATTTATTGCTTTTTATATCTAAATTTCAATTGTTTTTTCACTTCCATATTGTCTTTACAGTTTTATGTTAAAAATAAAAATGTTTCTGTTGAAAAATTGGTTAATTCATTTATTTTGTTTTTACGTGATTCGCCTAATTTTTTAGTTATTTTATATTGATTTTGTATTTTATGCTTAAAGTTTCCATTTGTTTTAAAATAAATATTTAAAAAATAATTGTATTTATTGACCCTTACCCAATTACAACCTAATTTTAATAATTACCTTTCTAAAAATTGATATTTTGCAACAGCGTTACGCCATTCCATCCCGTTTTAAAATACTATAATTATGCAACGATTTTCTGGCAAAGTAACTTATAATAATATTTTTAAACGAAGGTTATTAACTGAGATAAATTTAGTGTTTTTTGACAGAGGCTAATGATATCACTAAATTGACTGTAAAAGTTACAAAATCTTTTCCAAGTAATGACATATATTCTTATTTATTCAAAATGGAGCAAGAGTTTAGGAACGAAAATATTTTTTTATATAAAATTCAGTATGCTTTTATATAACATTTGAATTTTTTTTTCTGTTCCTTTTTGTTTTATATAACTTGCCGGTGAATTTCATCGAGTTACTATAACACGCAGATATTTCAAATTTCTTTTTCAAAATACATGTAATAAGGTGTATAGAGCCAACTTGTTCATATGTTTCTCATTTCTAATACCATTTCTGTAGTGAATTGAAAATCATATGATCGAGAATATAAAAGAAATTCGGAAAGAAGAGAAGGAATTTAGGAGAAAATTAAGCATAATAACGGAAATTTATGGACAGGAATAACTATAAGCAGTCGATGAATACGAAAGCCACACAAATAAGATTTCTATGCAAGCTTCGTCAATTTCGCACTATAAGTTTGTTTTAAGAAATGACACATGAAAAACAAGGTGTTCTATCAGCATCGTTACCGTAAAATATGAAGCGAAAATAATAACAGCCCTTTTTCAACGTCGCATTCTGGCATCCTATTGCAGCAATACTTAAGCGTATATCACACGGACAGCTTATCGTATTCTGTAGTCGTGGGCGCGAACGCAATGTCACTCACTAAAAAAGTTTGTAGCACGTGACGCATTGAGGAACCGGTCAGACAGGATTTCCACCATCTTTGGCCAACTACGTCACCGTGAAAGTCATACCCGATTGGTTTGAATTTGCGCTGCTCACGATTTACTGTCACCATCATGTGCATTTTCAAGCCCGTTGAATACAGTCCACGATTTCCTTCATCTTGTTCTCTGTGGTCTGACTGATCACGTGCTAAAAACTTTTTTAGTGAGTGGCATTGCGCTCGCGCCCACGAACACAGAACACGATAGCTCTTCGTGTGATATGCGCTTAAGGAAATCTATAAAGACACTACAGGAAAATCAACAAAATGAAGCTTTTGCAATACCTTTAAAGTAGTAATAATCATCTTCGAGATCTTAATATTCTTCCAAAATTAGTTTTTAACTCATATGTTGCTCTTATGAACTTTTATAAACAGAACTTTTAATTAATATGAATGATTTTAGCAGAACATTTTTCATCATCTTTAGAAATTAAGAATTTGACAGTGATACTGAGTTTATACATCAGTTCGTATGAAACTAGATACAAAACATAATTAAACATTTTGAGATAAAAATTAATTATTTTTAGCCAAATTGAACCATATTTGGGGAAACTCAAAAAATGAAGCTTTTGCAGTGTCTTTAAGGCAGTAATAATCATATTAGAGATTTGAATATCCTTCCAGAATTATTTCTTAACTTATATTTAATTTTATGAATTTTAGAGAAAAACAGATCTTTTAATTAACACAACCAATTTGGGCAGAACATTTTTCACTATCCATAGAATTTAAGAATTGCACAGTGATACTGATTTTGTACATCAGTTGATCTAAAACTAGATCACATAATTATATGTTTTGAGATACAATAAATTATTTTTATCCAAATTGATTACTAGGAAATTTCATTGAAATAATTTTTACTTTCTGTAGTTATGTTTAATTTGAAATTCTCTCTATATATTTTAAATCACGGATTCTTAAACGTTTTAAAATAGCTACCCTTTCCCATCAGAAAAGTATTTCAAGACCGCTTTTTAATTCACAAAATTTTGTTGCGACTTCAAATTAGATAGACAAGCAATAATATTTTGCATTCTTTAATAATAGATAAAAAAGTTATTTTTATCATGATTATTTAGGGAATTTGATTATCTGTAGAAAGGATGATTTCATGAGGAATTCTTGCTGCAATTATTAACGAATCCAGAAGGAAAGGAGTTTTGAAGTTGACCAGCTGATGACGTCTTTCATAAAATAATAGTCAGAAAAATATAATAATTTTAATTGCTCATAAATTTTCTAATAATAAACTAATTAGAAAACTATTTCTAGAGAAGCTTATTAAATAAAGTTCAAATATGCTTTTACTGATGCTACTTAAATTAATTGTAACTACTTAAATTAACTGTAAATTAATTGTGAAAACTACAAGATTTTTTTCTTCCTTATTAGCTATTTTTCATCAAAATGGTTCTCCAAAATTGTAAAACAAATAAATAATGCATTAATTATTTGTAAATTTAAAAAACTTGATTTTAAAATGATTATTTTGAAAGTTATATTCTCTGCAGATAGGGTAATTTTCTGAGTAATTTTTGCTTACAAGTAAAAGCGAAACTAAAAGAAGCAGGAATTGCGCAGCTTCCGCAACCTCAAAATTGTTCTACGTGACCCTATTTGGGGTCCCTACCAATGATTCAATATGCCCAGTTTTACCCCGCATCGTTGCTTTCGGATTATAAAAATAAAAGAATTATTTTCATAATAGTTGAACGTGCAGATGAATATTTTTATTACAATTGACACACCTTTTCTCTTGATTGAGACATCCAGATTAACAAGGTAGAACAGATGTATATCCATGTAACAATTTACGCGAAATGTCTAAATCCTGCTCCCTTATCCATCCACGATACGACAAGCTACTTAATTTACGAACAACACCACTACAGCTTTGAGCCAATCCGCCCTGCCCTTCACCTCTCAACAAAGCAATTTTTGAATGGAATGGACTCTTCCCCTGCTTTGGTAATTGGTTTATAATTGGGTGTGAAAACTGCCTTTTTTTTACCCTCTTGCGTAATCATAGATTTTTCCCTCGAGGTAGATAATCAGAATGGATGGTGATGACTGCACCACAGGAAAAAAAATGTTGTAGAAAAAAAAAGTGAAAAAAAGTGTCTGAAGTATAGCATTCGAAACTAAATGAGCGCTGACAATCTCTTTGGAGATTGCCGACATCACCACTGAAGCCACGTTTGATGCAATTTCCAGCCGTTAGTCTTTCTTTCAAAAGAGCTCGAGGGCATTCTGGAGGGAGCTCTGATCGTGATATATATGCTAAGGGGTTTGAAGATGCGCAGCGTGTTAAATTAACCATCCCTTGCGGATAAATGAAATCTGTGGTTATTTTTTTGGTGGGGTACCGATCTGGGAAAGGCAATGTTTGAAAAATGATTTGAGAATTGGGAATTGCTTGGACTAATAAGAAAGCGGAAAAGTATAGCTGGGTTATCTGTCTAAACTGAAACAAGAGGCCGTCGATGATTATTTAAATTTTAAGATACTGAAGAAATAATGTTATTTAAAGAATAGTTATTGAAGTTTATTTTTGTGATGGTTTTCATAACTTGATTTGAAATAGCAAACACATTTCAAAAATTTTGCTGAAGCACATCAAAATAAATGATTTATTTTGAAATACAACCATAGTCAAATTTTATTGAGGCAATCTTGTAAAATTTTATTGCTTGTGTTCTTCTGTTAAATACTCTTCGTAAGTTGTCAATGATAGTTTAACGGCAGAAAAAACTAAGGAATTAAGTTTGACAGGATGAAGATTTGAAAAATTCTGTTAGAAAGCATACGCAAGACTAAAGTGTAAGAAACAGTCCGTATATTTAAATAATTCTATTGTTTTAGAATGTCTTTAACTTTGAAGCGATTTTTTAAAGTTGAATAAAAGAATGCCCTTATTTGTCATATCATAAAATGCTGTACTGTGCAATAACTTGCTGAGTACTGTTCGTGAATTCCTTCATTTTTCTACTAATTGAAGTAAACTTTAAAAAATGATGAAATAATTTCTTAAAGAAATAAAAACAGGATTTCAGATAGTTTAATAAAAACCAGTGCTTGTGTTCTTCCCTTCACTTTCTTGGTTACTTACTCAAGTCGTGTTTTGTGTTTGGCTTCATGGTAAAGTGAAGAAAATCGAGTGCACACTTTGGATTCTTCGCTGAGAGCGGTTGAGTCCAAAGTTTGATATGGATCTACAATTTTGTACTGTGCAATAACCTGCTTGAGTACAGTTCGTGAATTCCTTCATTTTTTACCAATTGAAGTAAAAGTTGCAAAATAATGAAATAATTTCTTAAAAAAATAAAATCAGGATTTCAGAGAGTATAATAAAAACCAGTGCTTCTGTTCTCCCATTCACTTTCTTGGTTACTTATACATGTCGCGTTTTGTGTTTGGATTCATCGTAAAGTGAAGAAAATCAAGTGTGTACTTTCGATTCTTCGCTTAGAGTGGTTGAGTACAAAGTTTGATATGGGTCTACAATTTTTTACTTAGCAATAACTTGCTTGAGTACAGTTCGTGAATTCCTTAATATTTTTAGCAATTAAAGTAAACGTTGAAAAATTATGAAATAATTTCTTAAAAAAGTGAAATCAGGATTTCAGATAGTATAATAAAAACCAGTGCTTCTGTTTTCCCCCTTCACTTTCTTAATTAGTTATACAAGTCACGTTTCGTGTTTGGATTCATGGTAAAGTGAAGAAAATCAAGTGTGCACTTGGAATTTTCGCTTAGCGCGGTCGAGTCCAAAGTTTGATATGGATCTGCAATTTTGTACTTCGCAGTAACTTCCTTGAGTACAGTTCGTGAATTCCTTAATTTTTCTACCAATAGAAGTAAACGTTGAAAAATAATGAAATAATTTCTTAAAGAAATAGAAACAGGATTTCAAAGAGTATAATAAAAACCAGTGCTTGTGTTCGCCCCTTCATATATTGGTAGCTTACACAAGGAGCGTTTTGTATCTGGCTTCATGGTAAAGTGAAGAAAATCGAGAGTGCACTTTGGATTCTTCGCTTAGAGCGATTGAGTCCAAAGTTTGATATGGATTTGCAACTTTCGTACTGAGAAAATATATCAAATTTCATTTATGTGTCTTGCTGTAGTTTTGAGTAATGGGGCAAAGTGCATAGGGAGGGAAAAACGAATATATTTCCTTTGATGGATTTCGTCCAAAGTTTGATAGATATCTACAACGTTCTTTTCTAAGACCACATGCCAAATTTTATTATACTGGCTCTCTCCGGTTTTTCGTTGTCGTGTTCACAGACAAAACATAATTCCAAAGACAATTTTTTTGGGACTCTGGGTGGTCTAAAAGTGGAAAATATTCAAAATATCGATGTTGAATTTTTCGATAAATGCAGCATTCTCTCTTTCTATACATTTTATAGCAGAAAGTAGAAAGAAACATTACAGAATGAAGACAGATAAATCTAAAAAAAATGAATTGATGTATCATTTTTACTGGTGATGTTCGTAATTTTCATTTCATCTTGCTGAAAAGCCGCTCTCTGAACCAAATTAGTCATTGTAAATAATGAATGTTTATAATAAAATGAATTTCTTATGAGAGAAGAGAGAGTAGAAATAGTAAATTTAAATTTTTTACAATGATATGCCTCCTAAATAAGTTTTCTTCACGAAGGACTTAAATGGAGATTAATATAGAAAGCGATGTGATATAATTTCGCTAAATTTTCTATAAAACATAAAACCCTTAAATAACAGATTTTTTAAAAATCGACTTAAAAATGATTTTTGACTTTCATTTCTTTATAAAAGATGGGAAAAATAACTTAAAAATCCTATTTTGTTTTAAATACGGTTTAAGACCAGTTTTTTACCAATCGGCAACACTGGGCTTTAGAAGGGAAAATATTTCCTTGATAAAATTCTATAATATTAAATACAAATGCATTTTAAGAACTGATAATAAGGATAAGGAATTTCCTTCAACATCGTAGAATAAAATATGGTAATCCTAAGCCTACAAAGAATGCAAAAAAGATGCATCTTCAAGTGAGAAACATTAATTTATTTTCATTTTTTTATCAGCACTCAGGCTGCCATTTAATCTTGTACATTAATTTAATAACATTTTCAGTCTGTATCCTATTGGTAACACTAGGCATTAGAGCTTCAGCCTTATTCTCAATATTTCAGAAGACAAAATCGGGTATGTTTTTTATAGGCAACACTGGGCATTTACGGGTTAAGTAGCTAGAATGAAATCGCTAGTATGAAAGGAATATTTCAACAGAATAAAGTTCAATAAGGACTAGTGATTATCGATATTAATATTTTATATTATTATATTCTTATTTCTTTGGCTATTTACATTATTTTGTTCTGTGCAAAATGAAATTAAAGTTTACTTGTATTAAAGGAGATATACTGAGGGAATTTCCCTGTTTACAATATTTCATATTTTACTCAGATATGAAGCTGAAAGTAACGTACTGGCTGAGAAACAGAAAATGATAAAATAAAATTAATAAGAAAATATCAGGTTTCATAAGCAAGACAAAAATTGCGAATTCATAAATAAAATAATAGAAAAGCATTGTTTTAAAATTAACTTTCTTGATTTTTAAAAATTAATTTTTAATGTGAGAAAAATTCGTTTAAGACTTACGGTTGGTTTATTCAGCTGGTTGAAGATTTTATTAAATTTTAGTCACTATTTCTTGTAATTTAAAATAATAATAAAGATAACTTTTTTCTTTAGTTTTTAGACAGAGACAAAATTATCTCTGCTTTCGTCTTCATGAATACATACAAAGGTTTTTTTGAAATATAATAGGATTTAATTTTATAAAACTGAAGGATGTTTTCTACGTTATTAAGTTGAATAAGCTTAATAAGCAAGAATATAAATAATAATTAATAATGAGAATAAAATTTTATTATGTTACATTCCTATTATTAAGTAGCCGCGTTCGGCTACCAGCTTTATCGACGGAAATAAAGTTTCAACTGAATCTCTTATACATAATTTTATATTCATGGTTCTTGGTTTTAAACTTCAAACTGCTATAGACATTTAACCCGAGTTCTTTTCGTAGCCTTGCACTTTTTCTATTCCTTGTCTACATTAACGAAAAATGCGCATTTGATTTCAACATTATCATGGCGCGGCACATTTTTCGTCTAGGTTAACACACGCTCATAAAAAAGAATTAAAACGCATCAACAATAATCTTTCATTTTACTGAATTATTTCAATATTATTTGCTATCTTGAGGACTTCCTTTACAGATTCCACAGAAAATAAATCAATCAAATAAATGGAGAAATTTAAATCCAGTTAAATATTTTCTTATCTTTCAACAATGGAAGAGAAACACGCAATTAAATATTTGTTTAAACAATGAAAACGGTTTGAAATGCGTTGCAACAATGAAAAGTATTGTTGTAAATTATGCCAAAAATATTTTTAAAAATTTATAAAAATTAGACAACAAATCGTACGACATTTTAATTGATACCATTGAAAAGATAATTTTTTTAAATTTTCAGATGGACTAAAAATTATCTTTGGGCTGTAATATTCTTGGAAGTTATTAAAGAAAAACTCCATAATTTAGCTTAATTTTTAATAATTAAAGTTCTATTTATAAAAACGGATCCGATGTGCACATTCTCAGCCTCCAAAGTTTGTTTGTGCCAAATTACGTTGTTCTAGGTCTAGCGGTCTGTCCTGTAGAGCGTACAACACACACACATACATTCTCCCTTATTATTTGTAGAGATTTCAAGAGTAAATATTAGTATTTTAAGGTTGCTTAAAAGAACTTAATTTTTTCATAAAAACTTTCAACATTTCAAAAGAACAGCTTTTATAAGCACTCACTGAATGCCATAGTTTTAATAATGAGGGTAATTTTTTCTTGCTAGAAGAACATTGCGTTAAGAACAAATTTTAAATATATTTTCCTTTAATAAAAGGTGAGACTTCAAATCTCTAAGCTTATCTCTTATACGTTTTTTATTATTTAAAGCAATTTTTTGTAAGCTTAGATTATCGAGTTTGATAAAAACCTGATAATCAACAATTTTTATTATACTGCTTTCGAAGTGGAGAAAAAATGTTATTTTTAATGAAAATGCATTCAGCAAATTTTGGAAGTATGAAAAACGTCATGGTTACCTTATAATGGCTAATTATTTTAAAGTATTTAATTTAACACGGACGCTACTTTACAAAAATTTCTTTGTTAGAAGGTGGATTGCACTGATAAAAATAAAAAGCTAAGTACAAAAAGCCTTTTTTATGCGATAAAAACTATTGAAACAAAAACTAGAATTTTTCTTATATTTTATTGTTTACATATAGTAATCAGTGTCAAAATATATGCAGATTAGGTGAGTAGTCTCATGTTTTCCTAAGTTAAATATTTGTTTATCAGTTTAAATAAAAATAGACTACAATAACAATTTTTTAATGTTTTCTTTGGAATTAGGATCGCTTTATTGTTACGATTTTAGGATCGGTAAATATTGTTAGGAAAAAAGTTTTGTTTCTGTAAATGAGAATAAAAATAAAAACTCTTTGTTTAACTTTTATGCTTAACCCTTTACGGAAAGATAGGGCGTATAATGTGCGCCACAGTTCACCGATCTCGAGATTGAGATGAAGGATATCCAGTTAACGAAGAGGATAGCGGCTAAAATTCGGACACACATATTATACATTCATTCAAACCACTATTTTCATAGTGGTTTTTCATATATTAAAGTTTTATATAAGTTAATAAGCACAGAGTTGGAAAAAATAGGATGGCGTATAAAGTGCGCCAACCTGATCTGAAAGTTCTAAAAAGTTGCCCGTCAGCAAAGGGTTATCTATAAAAATACTTAAGAAATACAGAAAATTCTTAAAAGATTCTGATTAAATCAAGTGTTTCACTTAATTTTATTATTATTAAAACATTTTTCATCAGAAACTTTCCAATTACTTTGCTGAAAGATATTTTCCATAACTGCGTTTTCGCTCTTACATATAAAATCGTTATTACTGCTATGCATTAAAACTATATGACATTAAGAGAACCGGGAGACTGTAAATCAAGTTAATTTTGTCAACAGGAGTAAATGGTGCGAATAATACTCTACAATACATTGAAATCTTTTCTGAGCTTATGAAAGTCCCTTCATATACAGTGTTTCTCACTAAGTCTCAAGTTTAACAAATTGTGCTATAAGTGTTTGTGAATGTTAGATTGCAAATATTGCATCGACATCATTTTTCGGTTTTGTCAGTATTTTTAATTAATTTAATTCTTCGCCATTAAAGTTTCTTTCTTCTCTTGTGGCATCTTTGGCAAATTTTGAATTTCAAACGATAATTTTAGCCGTTTCTTTAATTATCTAAATTTTTCTTAATTATTTACTTTGTTTTCGATTTAAATAGTAATTGTCTTAACTTTTGTTGTTGTTTCCATTAAGGTTTCAACTTTATTAATTTTTAAATTCAAATTTTGCAACGGGATTATTTCTTCGCCATCTTGTTTTCGCGTAAGAATTTGGCGTAATCAGGTTTTGGGCGTCTGTATCTGGAAACGTTTTCCGTGATGATTTGAATTTCTTTGTTGTGCTTCTCTGAACGAGTCAGGTGTATTTGCAGCTGCGGGTCCCAGGGCCTTTTTTAGGCTTCTGGGGGCCTTTACGCCTGCAGGGAGCTTGTTTTTTTATATATTTTTTTCCGTTGAAGTTTAAGATGAAAGAGTTCTATTCTACTACAAGTTTTTTGGTGTGGTGATGTGATGTTGGAATCTGCAAATTTGAAATCTTCTAGATTCTGCGAGTTTAAAATCTTCAAGCTGTGAATGGTATCATCTAAAAAGTTTTATCTTTTCATCTTTATTCATGTGTGAAATGGAGGAGATTGTAACAGCTTTTGGTGCTAAAATTTCCGATATACAAATCAGTAGCTAGAGTGCACTGAATACTCAAGCCCTGCACTAAAAATGATCAGGGTGCAAATTCTTCAATAGCCTGCTCTGCAAAAATTATTTACGTTAACAGTGTGTTGATGGAAATGTGCAAGGAAACTTGTTAGTGTACCAATAATGCGACTGAATTACCTCAATTCTGATAACATAATTTTTGATATTTCCAATTCTCCGAATTTTTCATACAACGTGTGTTTTGGTAATTTTTTCACAAGCAAACAAAGACTGAGATGTGCTTTGTAAATGTACCACCATTATTTTTCTGCAGAATCAAGATGTTCCTTAAATTTGTTGTTTCTACCTAGTATCCTCATTACTATATATTTTTTGAAGCCTGCAGCTCTTTGTAATATGTGTAGCTACATATTTTTATTTTGGTTATTACATTTTCTATACATGTGCATCATCTTGTATTATGTATTACTTGTGGCAGTGATCAAAGTTATTTAATTTAAACTATTCTAAAATAAAAAGATTTAAATTCATAGATTTTGATTCTGTTTTAATATCTCTAGTTTGTTTTTTCACAACTAGCATTGTACTACCACTATATGCAAATTGACTTTTGATAATAGCTAGGTTTTTCAGGTCTGAAAAGGTAGGTGAATTATTTCATTATAGCTTGTATTGCTTATTATCGTGTTATTTTTTTCAGTACCCAAAATTGATTTGATAATTGATATCCATATATATATATATATATATATATTAAATAGACTAAATTTCAATATTGGGGTACCAGTTTTGTTTTAGCTTTTTCATGATAATCCTAGCTACCCCATCCAATAGTGAAACATTTCTATTTTGCTCGTGAAATGTTCTTTCAATTGTTAAGAACCGATTAAGACAATTGTATCTGATTGTTTTCTACGTCATAAAATATTTTCTTTGCATTCCAATATCATATTTTCTTTTAAAAGAAATCTAAAGCCCATTTCTCAGTATTTCGATAATGAGCTTTAAAATATCACAGTTACTTCAAATTAATTCTATAAATTTGCTCTTTCCAATATGAAAATGAATTTCACTCACAGAAAGTCTATGCAATTTTCTATAAAGTGTGACATTTTCTCTAATTAAATAATTATTTGACTCACATTGTGCTTGATTTCCGAATTCATTGCTTGCAAACACGATTTAAACACAATCACGTATATTTGTAATTTTTGAATGTTTTATATTTATTCTACATCAAATACTTCCCAGACAATAACAAGTATAGAATACGATGATTTAAAATAATTGAAGCATCTAATAAACAGATTAATTTATGATGCTTGGAAAATAACGATACGCTGAAGCATGTATTTTTAAATATTTTGTCGTTTCCCAAAGAATTCATTTCTATTATGTTCCAACATGGTGCTGTTCCGGATTGAATATCAATAGTTTCTACAAATATGTGTGGGAAACAAATAAAAAAAAATAACACCTTCAGTCTGTAGGGGCATCCATGTACTTTAGAAGTTGACTCGTTTTATATACTGATTTAATTTTGATGTATTACTTTAAAATAACTTTAATCATATGTAGAAACGTTATACAATTTTTTTAAAAAAATCAAGTAGTCAAATCTCTTAATTTTTGGCAACCCGTTTCCTTCTTCGGTCGATTGGGTTTTTTATTATTCACTTTTTTGATTCAACATTTTAATACACAGCATCATAAAGAAATATCATATGAACGATTTTACTTTCAGAAATCTTCTTTAACCAGATTTATTCGAATATGTAAAAATTTTATTTCGAATCTAAAGACAAATTATATTGAACAAAAAATATCTTTTTGAGAAGAAAGATGGTGCTTTAATAAAGAAGACGCCTTGATGGTACATAGTTTGCTGAGATTAGCTTTAGCTTCGTGGTTTTTTTATCAGGGGATTGAAATAAAAGTTCTTTTTAATTAATTAGACGGGTACAGACAATTTTGTTAACCAACTTCATAATCCAAATACTTATCCACTAAAAAATTTATGTTGAGAAGAGATTATCTGAGATTTCCTGCATGTAATCTCGATATTTTTTATCTTTTGTAAAGTTTATGAAGAATTCTTATCATTTAATTTATTATTATCATTAATGATTATTTAATATATTTTTGATTTAAGATAATGCAATTCTTTTAAATTTTCTGAAATTAACATTCTTGAACTGAAATCAGTCAGTTGTTTCTTTTTACAAATTAAAAATTCGTAATAAAATAATAAATCTTACTGTATAAATAAGTAATTAAAGGGACCTGCATATTACTACTAACAGTTTAATGAAACTTGATTTCTTCATAACTGAATATGAAATTGTATCTGCGCCGAAGTAACACTGACGATAAAAAGTCGTTGATTAAGCTATGTTAGGCCTTCGAAACGCGTACATGTAAGCTGTGTCTATATGAGTGTCTGAGAAATCTTTTCAAATCACTCAAGCTAAACCCTCTATATATGTTGATTTCTACAATCTTTAATCGAAGATCCAGTAGTTAATCCTAAATTATCCTAAATATTCTTAAGAAAGCTTCTTAAAATATCATTTTTAAGTTGTCTAGAACAGTATATACATAAAAATACATCTAGAAGATGCTTTCTAGAAGCATCATTCTTGAAAAAAAAAATGAATCATTGTCTTCTTTCTGTGAAATGAACAAATGTGGTTCAATGGAATATATTAGCATACTACAAGTCTAGAGAAACGTAACTTCCTGAAAGCCGATAAACAAATTTTAAGTAGCAGAAAAGTTAAATTTGAAAAAAGTGAATGACTAGACTAGGCTGGACTTGAACGCATGCGTGATAAGTTGCGAATTAATCAATTTCCAAGATGCTCTTTCTAGGCACTCAGACCAGAAATTTCCCGTAAGTGCCGCCATAATTACCTCTCATTTCCTTTTTCTTGTAACATCGCAGCTTTTTACAAGGTGAGCATCCACTACGATGTGCATTTCCTCATCTTGCAAATACAGTTAATGAAACCGGAATTCCGGATTATGTAAAAGACTTCGCAGTTCGAACACAAGCGAGCAGTTTCCTTTTGTTGTTGAATAAATTATTACTTAATTGCGCCATCTGTGGGAAAGAACACTGTTTATAATTATGAAGATCGTTTGTTCATTTTCTTCTGTTAATTCACTTACTACTTCAACACATTGTTTTTTCGTATGAAAGGAAGAGAATTTGTTCCTTTTTCGCTTAGAGCAAGTTGAAGAATTTTTTTTCAACAAATGTAAATTTGTTTTGGTTTTATCAAGCAACTAAATTCTAGATTACTGAAACTGAAGAATTTGCAATATCTTATTAATATATTCTCAGGCGGAAATCGGGAGAATATAATGCATTGGAAAGATGAAATGTTAGTAGTTTGTAGTATAAGAACATAAATTAAGTAACCTAATAAAATTAAAGATATATTTGCATCGGAAACAGTTTATCATGAACGAAACATTTGGTATAAATTAAAATTAATATTGGTGCATAGCAAATTCTGAGGTGTTTTATTGAAGAATATATTCTTTAAAAGACGATAACAAGTAGAAAAGCATTATTAAACATTAACATTTTAAGATTGAATTGAAGTAGGATGTGTTTTGCATGATAATATTCGTCTTGAAATGGTTTATTATGTAGAATATATTGTGGGGATCCTTTTATCTTGGTTGAATATTAACATTTTAAATTTAATTTTTAACTGTTTTAACAAGAAAATAGCATTACTAACGTTTGGTTAAACATTAAAACGTTTGGTTTGAAATAAAGTAATATGTGTTTTTCATGATAATATTCGTCTTCATAGAAATGATTCATTATGTAGAATATATTATGGGGATCCTTTTGTCCATTGGTTTGAAGATTAGCATTTGAAATTTAACTTTTAACTGTTTTAACTACTACTTCATAAAAAGAAAATGACTATTTGGTTTTTATCAACAATTCGATTTTTTAGGATGTTCTTCGCTTCGTAGTAATACACAAAATCAGTCATAGCAATGGACTATTAAAACATCTATATGTTACAGTCAATGTGGATAATCGGTTATTGTACACAATTACCACCGTTATTATATATAATTGCCGGTTATTATGTATAATTACTGCGGTGATTATATAATAACTGGCTAAAGATCCGGTAATTATATATAATAACTGATTATCCGTATTGATCGTAACATATTCAACGTTTGTTTGAATGTCATTGCTTAAAATTTTTGCTGTTAAGAAATGATAAGTTTGAGAATCATAAGATTACTGTTTATTTCTAAATCAAGCTAAGTCAAATTCATAAATGTTTCACAAAGCTAATAAATATAACTAAGTAATAAAATGTTTCTAATATATTAATTTCATCCATGCAGCAAACTTTTAATGTGTAGACTGTATCTTTAACTGTTTGAACTATACACTTTATTTCCTTACGGTGCTCTTGAAGTACAAATTATAGTTTAAAAGCGAAGTATAATGTTTCTCATGGCAGTGGAATACTTCTTTGAATAAGGTTTACTTTATTGAAAAAATCTAGAAGATGGTTGCATGAAAAAACTTATCACATTGATGGATTAAGTTGTTCTATACAGAAGTGTGCAAACCGTGGGACGCTAAATTCAAAGAAATTTATTTAAAAATAAAAAAATATAAAGCTATGCCACCAATTAAATATGATAAAAATGATTATGTTTCTCAGAAGACAGTTATAGTATATGTTTTTAATACCCTAATTAGCATATAGTTGAACCTTAAAATAATTTCTTTTGTCTCGTTATAATATTTTGAATTGACTTTTACTTTGCTTCATTAAAAAATGTAGTTGATATTGAAAATTTCCTACAGAAAATCTTGATTTATTGATTTCCTAAAACTCAGGTCGACAAATATAATTATTAAAAAATTTCTTTCACTAAATGTGAAATATTTTCGATATATAATAAAATTTAAATAACTGGTATGTTAGAATGAATGGAATTCTCCGCTCAAATAGTCATCTCTAGATGAGAAATTCGACCTATTTAAAAAATAAATATAGCTCGGAAATATCAGACAAATAGGAGACTTTAAAACATCCTAAGAAAGGACAAATAATGTTTGTTTCTGGATGGCAAGGAACAAATTACCCTAAACTCAACTTTTCGTAATCTCTCATATAAAAATAACTTTCTTAGAACAATAAAAATATTATTAAAAAAATCAATGTATTGCTTTCAGTACAGTTAATGATAGGTAAACATGTTTTACATAAAAAAGCAATGTAACATAATTAAGTTATTTAAAGTAAAATAATTTTGAATTAAGCGAAAAAAGTCTAGGTCTGAAGACGAGGCTTGGCATAAAATCAAATTTTTAACGGATATTTTAGATAACAATTGAAAGACTGTATCGAAATAAAGAGAATCTCAAGGAAAATTAAATTAGAAGTCATCGAATTTTCTAATTTTTAAAGTTAAAATTAAGATTTAATTTCATGAATAGAGTAAATTGTATCGAAATATTCAGAAGTAGCATTTCTAGATTTTCATGTATAGTTCAAGGTATTTTAATTTCTATCCAAACACTTTATTCCATATAAATTGATATTCCTGATAAAAAATAATTAAATATTTACAATTTGATGCAACTTCAATGTGTTTGTACCCTATTAGTACAAGATAATCTACAATATTCGTATGGCATCTTTACAATTTCGTGTGGCATTCAGAATATCGTAGGAACTAAGTAGAGATATCGTAAAATATCCGGTGCTTATAGGGTAAGTTGTCGAGAACAAAACTGATTTAAAATATCTAAATTGATATCTAGATATTTTAAATCTTTTAATTTTTGGGTGGACGATTTGAACACATTGATAAAAATTACATTTCTAAGTATTAGAAATTGTTGTATACCTATGAACAAGCCCCTAATTCAATGATGTAATTGTTATTTCCAATATAGTTGAACCTCGGGAATTCGAATTAATTGGTACTTACCTCTGTTCGGATTCAGGGAATTCGGATTATCGAGAAATTCTGTAAAATACTCTTGATATACCAAATGCAGTAGATTATTGACTGTGGGTGCTCTGTGAAAGCGTACGGGAAGAGCACGCGGCGGTTCGCACGGTACAGTGGCAAACAAGTTGAGGGTAAAAAGAAGATATCTGATTTTGTTTCTACTAATTAAGGTGCTTTATTCATTTGTAAAAAAGCGCTTCAAATACTTCTTTTAAGTTTGGAATAAACATTAGCTTTGTTTCTGATTCGTAATATTTATTTTTCCTTCATTTTTCAGTAAAATACTTCAGAAAATTTAAAAAAAGTAGTTTGGATTATACGGAATTTCGGTTTACAGGGGTTCGTACTTCCGGGGTTCAACTGTATATTGTTTCAAATATGCCAAATTATTGCAGACTCTCAACGAAAACATTGTTATAATTGCTAAGGAACCTTACGGATTCAAACAGAGTTTCGTGTCCCAGATGAGTTTTGCTCGAATTTTCTTAGTTTAAATTAAACGGAATTACAAAATGTTATTTAAAAACGCAAAGATAACTTCGTATGAGTAAATATTTCAGTTTGCCGAGCTTCTCCTTAAGCCTAAGCTAAAAATTCAATTTTTAATCTCACAGATGAGTTGTGCCCGAACGTGTTAGCATTTTTATCGTGCCCCACCGAGGATTAAAATCCTTTCAGAGCAATGATGTATTGAATCGTCCACCGCGATAGGGAGCTAATCCCACTGACAAGGGGGATGGAACGACTTAAAGTATCATTAAAGTTGTTTCTATGATTATTTAATTGTTTAAAAATCAAATTATGACTATGATTCATATATCATATGAATACAAAATTACTAGGTGCTTAAAAATTATTAATATTTTAATAAAAGATATTTATAAATTTTAATTTAATTCAATACTTATTTTAAAAAATCTCTCCAAAAAAGAAAACGGAGTCGGGATCGAACCCTGGGCAAAAGGTTAGCACGCTACTACTGTACTGACCACGCTATTCACGTTTCAACAGCGGTGCCAACTTACTGGTATATAAGCTATGCCGAAAGTTTGAGAGCCAACTTCTCCCAATTGGATGGCCATTGCGCTTTAGTATTTTAATGGACGAACATCTTAAAGTTATACTATTAATAAACCAAGTCTTATCCCAAACTGAATTTCCCAAGTCGTGCCTTCCCCTTGTGAGTAGAATTGTTCCTTCCAGCAATTGCGGTAATCCACAAACTCAACCATTTTTCTATTGAAATTTAAATGCTCTTAAGCTTCATATTATTGTGTGTTCAATGAGCAAATGCTGTCCAACCGAAGCATGTCAGTTATACTGCTATTAAACAAATGCGATATATTTGATTTCATATGATAAAAAATAAAATGAGGGAATTTAAAATATTTTCTACAAAAGAATGATGAATATGGAATAAATATTTCCTGAAATCCTACCTGTTTCCTTTTCAGAGAAGAATTTTAAAACATTTCGCGCATTCTGTTAATGACAGCAGGATAAATATCGAACGAGATTTTCATCTCATAAAATATTCATAATAATACGGAGTTCATTTCCTTTCGGTGGTTATCGAGATTTATTGCTCTATTGTAATCAATACCAAGTGTATATTTATTTCTTCATATCTTCAAATAATATTTATTTCTTCAAGAAATGTGACAATTAGTGATTAAAACTGGAGTTATAGTTTGTACTAATATTATTTTTTACAAATTTTAGTAAAGCTCCTTTACATGGATGACTTTACCATTATTTTTCATTATTAAAATAGGAAAATATGATAAATGCAGGTACTGCCTAAATTTTTGTACATCTATAACAATTCTCCCCAAATATTTACGACCACATTGACAGATTAGGTATGGTATGATGAGGTTTATTGGCGCAAAAACCATTTTTGATTATGCTGCGCCAAACATATGGTCTAGGATAACAGATTAGGAAACCTTGATTTAAAATTTTGCTAATTTCTTTAATTAGAGCAAATGACTTCCCACACTCTTTCGTCTTATTTTTATTTGTTTTATATATTTTTATACATTATTAACTTATATTTTCTTTCTCCCCCTATAGATGTGGGCACCACTAAGTGTGGATGAGTTGCTCAGGTTTGTATATGAAGGAACTCGCCCGCCTAGGGGTACATAAATGGGGGGGCGGCAGCCCTCCTCCACTGATAGTACGTACCTCCTACGGGAGGGGTTGGGCTGTGAGGCTGTGTTGGCCATTAGGACCCGACCTCAGTACTCGTTTCTATTGCAACGACTGTCATTCAGTGAAAACCCGGGTGCTTTGGTAGGACGGGGGCTGTATTTACGGTTATATTTTCTTTCTATAAACGTCCTATGTTTATTTCTGGACGATGCTCTAAGATATATACGGGCAATCGCAAAAATATCTTAATTTCAATCATAATTATAAAAATTATTAAACATATTAGAGTTTACTCTTTATTCTTTTATGGAAACCAGTTTAAAAGAACTTTACCGATATTAAACCTAATTTGTTTTGTCCTTAATGAGTTCCAAAGAAATTTTTAATTAGATGTTTATTTTGATTTAAGAGGATTGAAAGCGCGAAAAGCAGATGTCATGCGAATAAGCCTTGCTAATTAAGTGAACAATGAGATATAACTTTTGTGCATAAGGATGTATTTGTTTACATAATTAAGGAGTTATTAATTTTCTGTTTTCAGTAATTGTGTCCATACAAAATAACTTTGAAACATATTTAGAAGGATGATAAGCTTGATGGCTTAATTAAGCGTTTGATAAAATTTAAATATTAATTATATAGTAAAGAAAAGCCAGACTGTTTATGACAAAATCTCCTCATTTTAAGGGAGGAAGTATAGAAATTCTAGAAACGATTATTAAATTTTCAAAATTAGTATGTGGGCATGAATAATTCGTAGCAGATGAATAAAAATAGAAACGAAAAGTTGAATGTAGAAAAAATTATTTTTTAATGCGCAGTGAATTGTAATGGCGGCTATCTTACATGGTTTGGCATATCTAGCGAAGACCGTGAGTCAAGGAGTCAGGACAAATGAAAGTATGATACCTTCCGTTGGTCAAAGTGAACTTGGAGCATCTTTGTAGTACCTAATTTGGAAGCCTCATTCTGCTGTCTTCCTGGAAGATTTTCAGAAAAAACTGGTCCACATTTGAGTTTTCCTCAGAGGGAAACTTGGAAAACTTTCAGTATCCAGCACAGCCGTAACGTGAAATTCTTTACTAGAGTGAAATGTGGTTGACTAGTTTTTGAATACTTTACCCATTTTATTACTAGTTTTCTGGTGAAATAAAATATATATTAAAATGAAGTAGTAAGCACTATGTATTATAGAATCGAACCCCTCAATATGTATTATAGAAGTCTAAAAATATGGCATCTCCCTAATTTCCTATGTGAAAACTTGCAAAACTTTTTAAACATACATTAACAGTGATTGAATCAACAGTGAAGTTCTGAAAAAAGTGCCTATGGAGAGTGCCTACCCTAAAATCGACCTTATCATGAAAATTTCGAATTTTTATTATTATTTTGTATTAAAGCCCATACATTTAGGATTCCAAAAATGACTTAGTTTAGTTTCTTCGATAGTTAGAAGCAAAATTATTGCATAAAATATGAACCAGAAGTGAAATTTTCGAAACCGAAACTAAGCCATAGAATTGTAAACAACGCATCTAAACAGCTATTTCTTTACTCTTAAACAATGGGAATGAACAATTT
This sequence comes from Araneus ventricosus, assembly GCA_013235015.1. Classification (NCBI taxonomy): domain Eukaryota; kingdom Metazoa; phylum Arthropoda; class Arachnida; order Araneae; family Araneidae; genus Araneus; species Araneus ventricosus. Next base: position 4,764,882 of record BGPR01000003.1, on the reverse strand, counting down.
AATTTTTAAAAATGTAATTAAGTTTTATTTATTTATTTATTATTTTTAAGCGTATCTGGCAACTGTTTCTCTAGTTACGGTATATTTTACCCAATGAAAATTTCGCTCACTCCAAACACTGTTATTAGGTACTAAGATAAGCAGTTTTATCATTCAATTCAGGCTATATAGAGCTGATGATTGTATTTAACCATCTTAATGTAAAACTTGAACCAGAAATTATTTAAAAAAATTACATAGAAATTGATATCGAGAGAATTAAGAAATCGAAGCGACAACAAAACTATTAAGAATATAATTTAAAGCTAAAATAAAATCAAAATTAATTAAAAATTAAGTCAAAGAAGGCTGGAATTACAAATACTGTGAATTTTAAATTGTTAAAATATGTATATAATTTTTTGTGGGACTTGAAAATCTTTATTTGCGTTTTCAGGAAAATTGCTATTTTAATTTTTTTGGAATACGAAAAATCTAATTTCTTAAAAAGTTTGTAAGATATTCAAATAAAATCACAGTGTTCTATACATCTCTAAGTATGTTCTGAACCTCAAATATAGCTCGAAAGTGTATAATTATTTATTTTATAGTTGTTTTTATTTGAAAAAGTGATAGTTTTTTTCTTGGAGAAAGCTGTTGCATACACAAACTTTGGTATATCTCAGTAACTTTAATAAGAGGTACTCTAAATGTTCTGCTTCACAACACAGGGTAAATGTATAACACATATATTATTGAAACAAAAAGTGAAATACCTGAATTAGAATTTGTTATATAAAGTTTGGCGTAAACGTCAATTTTTAATAAAATTTGACCAAAAATGGCCAAAATTTGGAAAATAAAAAAATTGTTCATTAAAATGGCATTTGAATTCACAGTTTTATACACCATTATAACAGAAAACATAAGTGTTGAATAAAAATTTATTTTTTTTTCAAAAAAGTGCTCCGAAGGTAGGTGCATACCTTTTAATTAAATTAAAAAATAAAGTTGCTTCTTATTTCAACTTCAGACATTTTCATTGTCTTTTAATTGCAAGTTTATGACGGTTGCATCCAGCATAATTACTGCTTTCCTCTCCAAAGGCCGTGATTGCAGCATTGGAATGCAAGTTTTTCGTATACTTCAGCATAATCCAAAAAATGGCGCCATTTGACAATACATCTTAGATGCGACTTATTGGTTTCATATATCTTTGTAACATCATTGCTATTATTAACAAAATGTGTAAACTGCCTCAGTAACGGACATCAACATAGATTTACATTACATTTTAAAAATAACACATCATGTTACAGTTAAAATTTTGTTAACATCTTAATAACATAGTTAATATTTTTAGAATCATTTTTCGCATGCCATAATGTAGAAAGAAATTTCAGTGATTACATGAAAATTTCAACTCTGTTAAGAAATCTATACTTATAAAAGGCAATGTTTATGTGTGTGCATGTCTGCGTGTGTGCGATGTCCAGACGAATCTATAGCACTTACAGCTATGAAATTTCGCACACAGGTAGTCGTATTGGTAACACAACGCACCTCGAAGTTTAAATTTTAGAATTTTATCAAGAAAAAATTTTATTTAATATTTTGTGTTGTTTTAGGTGATTTTTTGAACTAATTTCTAAATAGCATGATTTTGGATAATTGTATGAAATAAATAAATACAGCATCGGAAAGAGTAAACGAATTTCGTTCTAATGAAGTTTGTTTCATACGTCTAACGTAATTTACTGAATTTTGAGAAATTTTTGAAAAATAGTAACTTTTATGATAATTTTCCATTCGGATTTCTGAAAATTGTGTCATCCGACGTTTTAATAACGCCATCATGTTCAATTTTTTTCATATTATGATTGGAACGTTTCTGTAGGATTTAGAACGACAAGACCTGTTAAAATATCTTTTTCTGCTTTTTCTAATAAATTTTTTTTCCTGGTCAGTCCAAAGAGATTTTCTCTAGCGAGCATTCTCCAGCGGAAGTTCCTTCGGGGCCTTCCCAATATGCATTGTTGCAATTTCATTGGCTGACGGTGCAAAGCGCAGGATACGTCACAACCTTCAACTGAATGACTTCGATTATTATTTTCGGCAGTGTCTTAACATGTTTATTTGTCTCGCATATTTTGCTTAATGTATAATAATCATTTTCACGTTGCAATTTTTAATATTATTTCGATTAAAGTACTCTGTAATGTTTTTCTACAATTTAAATGCCATTATCGCGAAGAAAAATAAGCAGTAAAATCAATAATGTGCATCTTTTGTTTTCAGAACATTTTTGTGTCATTGTGGGTGGGTCTTTTTCATTTTGTTGAAGTTCTGATTCCACGGGCAACGCCGTGCTCTTACTGCTAGTATGTAATATAGTAATATCTTTTATAAAATACAAGCAGCCTTCGGCGACCAGCTTGCTCGCTAGGAATATAATTTAAATTGAATCTCTTGTGTATAATTTGATATTCATGGTTCCCTTAACAAAGTAATTTAAAATTCCAAATCGTGATAGACGTTTAACACATGTTCTTTCAGTAACCATCCACCTATTCTTTTCATTGTCTGCATGAATGCCCTTAATGGAGTCGAGTAACCGTCTGTGTCATGTGTCAGACAATGGCATCATCTCAACTCTCTTATTTCTTTTGAAAATATGCATTTGATTTTAACTTTAAAATGGCGCGGCACATTTTTACTTCCAGCAGCATGTTACCTGGAATAAAATATGCTGATTAAAACATATCATTAAACATTAAAATATTACCTTAGCTTTCAACAATGGAAGAGAAACACGCAATTAAATATTTGTTTAAACAATGAAAACTGTTTCAAATGCGTTGCAACAATGAAAAGTATTGAGGTAAATTATGCCAAAAAATAATTTTAAAAATTTGTTAAAATTAGAGAAAAATTGTAGGGCAACTTAATTGATATCATTGAAAAGGCAATTATTTCCGCTTTCAGGTCGTGTAAAAATAATTTTTGTGCTGCAATATTTTCGGAAGTAATTAACACTTTAACACCCCACCACACCACACCGCCGTCTCTAGAGCTCATGTGGCTCCTATGCGGGTTGATATTGGGAAGTTATTAAGGAAAAACACCAGAATTTTGCTTAATTTTTGATTAATTAAAATTCTAATTAAAATTACAATAAAGGGCTCAGAGGTGCATATTCCCATTCTACAAAGTATGTTTCAGCAAAATTTTGTTGTTCTAGGTCTAACGGTCTGTCCTATAGAGGACCAAAACACGGACACACAAATTCTCCTTTAGTATTAGTAGAGATATACTTATACATAATAGTATCACTTAATAGGCAATTAAAAAGTTAAATGAAGGTTATTAGGAAATAGGAAGTTTAAGAATTCCCTATCTATAAAATTTTGATTGCATTTACTAAGAATGTCTAAATAAAGCACCGGAACAAGCAACAATTTGATCTGAAACATCTTTTTATTCTCATAATTATATATTTCAAAATTTTGTAAGTTGGAAGAATTCGTACAAAAATAGACCCTTTTAATCAAACTTTTATTTGAATTGTTGGAAAATTGCAATCAGAACTTAAACTTTACTGCAATCAGAGATCAAAATAAAAGAAAATTGAATGTTAAACTTTTTAAATGTTAATGAGGGCTAGTAATGAAATTCACAGTAATTTTGAACCTCTATGATTTATTTCAACTTAAATAAAGCTTCGTTTGAAATGCTTTACATTTTTTCCCCGAATTTTCATTGAATGTATTTTATGCTTAGCGTTTTTTTTTTTTTTTCAATTTCCAGCTAAATGTTTCTCAATAATTCAATCATTATATTTCATTGGAAAAGAGCAAACCATAAATCTTTTAGAATCCGTAATAATTCTTTTTATCTAATTTGTGTAATTATTTCCCCTGAATCATTACAATAAATATATTTTTTCATTGTTTAATAAACCAAAAGTAATATAGAGAAAGTATGCGGAAATATTTTGCAATCTGTTTTAATATTAAAAATGAAGAGTTTAATTCTTGAGTTTATTCTGTTTGTTCTTTAGTTTTAATCGGAGTTTCATGCTATAATGATATGACTGAAATGTCTGTTTCCCTTAATTATGGGAGGCACCTCCAGTACACGGATGAGTGGCCGCCGGATAAGTAAGCGTGCACTCGCTTCCCTTGTAGGTATAGTAAAGGTGGGGCGCTGGGTCCCTTCAACAATGATAGTACCTACCTCCTTCGGGAGGGGTCGGGCCGTGGCCGGTGAAGGCCATTAGGACTTCGGCCTCAGTACTCGAGCTATTGCAGCGACTGACATTCAGATGACCCGCATGCTACGGCAGGGCGGGGGTGCTCCAGTTTTTCTGGTACCTTTAATTATGAGCATTTGAATTCTGACTTTCATCTTTACGGCCAATACATTGTCTGTTTTAGTTTCAAACGTAAATTATATTTTAAATAAAAACTGAAAGATTTTTCAGACAAATGATTTTAAAAATTTCGGTTCTTAAATTTACTGCTCACAGTTAAAAAAATGCATATATAATCACATTAATTGCCTATAAAACTATCCTCAGAAGCGAAAGAAAATTTTAATTTGTTTTCAGAGTGTCGATTTAATTGTAAAAGAATGACAATATTCCGAGTGAACTTTGAAGTATAAAGTAAAACTCCTTCATTGGAAACAAAAGTTAATTTTATAAGCGTTGCTCCATTGAAGCTTTATTATATTTTAACGAAAATTTCACATATTACCTTGAAATAATGTTTACATAATATATATACTATTTTATAAAAATATTTTGAAGTAATATACCAAAAAAATCATTTAATAGGAATTTTGAATTTTTTGTATTATCTTTGTAAAAACTCTTCAATTTATCGAAATGATATTTGCATTATTTTGTCAAGATCTTTAAAAAAATGTACAGAAGACTCTCTCTAATCCGACACATATGGGACCGGACACCTGTCGGATTATAGAGAGTGTCGGGACTATAGACGGTCAGTAGAAAAATCATGTACTGAGAGGGGGGGAGATTTCAAGTTTTATCAGGAAAGAATGACTGATCTCCAAGTAACATGTTCAACAGGTGCGTCTGACTAATGGGAATGTCTGATTATAGAGAGTCTCTTATATTTAAACATAAAGTGATTGTGAACTTATTTCCACCTGAAGTTCATGATTCTGTGACTACTAGTATGCTTCGGTTCATAATTAATTATATTAATATTGAAAAAAAATTATGTAAAAGAAAATAGAGTGATACAACAGCATAGATTAATAATTATTACCGCAAAAACATTTCCTATGAGGTAGTAATTTATATGTTATTTGTGCTATTGTAAATCTATAAAAGAAAATGTACCGTAAATACATTAAGCAAATTAGCATTGCCAAAATTATTTTTTTAAAGCATTGCACTGAGAACCAAACTCAGAAATTTTTATCATTTATTTACCGATAACAATCATGACCAAATTTGAGCAAAACCATTCAACGCAAGGTTTCTTGCATAACTAATATTTCAAATTTTGGACAAATCTAAAAAACCGGATTGTATTTATGTTTACCTATATGTATACTACTACGCTTTAAAATTGAGAAAAACAGATTTACAAATATATGTTTCAGTACTCTAATACAATCTATCATTTCTAAAATCAGTGCCTGCATAATAGTAAAAAGCTCGGGAAATGTCACTTTTGTAACAGAAAAGTATGGTCGCTATATTTTAGAAAAGCCTTTCAGCACGAAATGCCTCTGAATAGCGAATATTTTTGCCTTTTATCTCATAGCCCACTGACTTTACTTTTATTATCTTAATTGATCAGGGACATTTCAACTTAAGTAAACTGCTTAGAGTAATTTTCATTAAGCGAAATATCCAACTTCGGTCTAGACAAAAAGAAATCACGCAACAAAATCAATAAAAGAAAATGAACAAAGTTTTATCTTTATTGTGCTGATTTCAGTATTCCCTCAATGTAAACATTCCCCTTTGATAGAGCTCTTGTTTATGCATATTCAGTGCATTCAATTATTTATCAGGGTAAAAGATAAAAGATCGTGTTTACATTAGAATGCGCTTCATGCGTGCTTTATATTTTACGGGTGAACTGAAGAATGAAGAAGATTGACTACCAGATATATGCACAAGGAATCATTTATAGCTGATTTCAATTCCATTAGGAACAGAAAGACAGAAAAATATAATAAATGCAAAATTCAATGGAAGTGCCTAATATTTACAGTGGCCTTATTTTGGAAGCTCCCATGATTGAATGCCTTATTAATATTTATGGAGCTGCTGTTTTCACAAAATCTTTGAAAAGAAAATGAGCGAATTCCGTTCATAATGTACAACAGATTTTAATCAATATGATTCATACTTTTTTGTATTTTGTATTTTATTGAAATAGAGGCTGTGTATTTCAAGAAAAAGAAAGACAGAAAAAATATTTGATCAATCAAGTGAATTGCTTGTTAAATTCCAATAAAGCTTCTGGATGAAATTTTCAACTTATTTTCCATTTTTACTTTCTCGTATACAAAGTATAACAAAGAGAAAGTATTGTAATCGTCAAAAAATTCGAACTCGAGATTTTGACGGATCTCCACGTTTTAGACCTCCCTGAGTCCGAAAAACACAATTTTGGAATTATGTCTGTATGTCTGTCTGTGTGTGTATCTGTGTGTGTGTCTGTGTGTGTGTCTGTCTGTGAACACGATAACTCGAAACCTATTAGAGCTACGGGGATGAAATTTGGTATGTGGTCTTTGAACATAATTTGTAGGTTTCTGTCAAATTGTGCACAAAATCCGTCAACGGGAAGTCTGTCTATTTGTATGTTCGCGGTCATGTGAACGCTATAACTCAAAAACTTGAATAGCTAAATGGATAAAATTTGGCACACAGTTTTATCGTTATGAATGTAGGTCCGTATAAAAGTTTGGACCAAATCTGTCAAAAAGAGGCGATCAAATTGCATATTTAATTTCTTTTAATCCGATTCTCATGCGCATGCGTAGTGGTAGCAACCTGTTATTGTTGTAAATTTTATTTACAACAATAAATAATGTTTTCAAGCATCAATTGTTAACAATTTTTTTATTGTTGTAAATCAAACCGATCTCATTATTTCAGCAAATTTTTTATTCATGTGCTTTTGCAATTGTTACGATTGTGGTAGTATAAATTGTTTTCTTGGGAATTCAGTTCCAAAGCAGAATTTTCGCTTTAGTATTCATTGCATTGCCTATTTTATCGCGCCTGCTTCAAAGTAATATTTTTTGAAACGTGGCAACAGATATTTGATTTCAGGTTTGTTTGTTTTTTTGTTTTACTTTCTCGTATACGAAGTATACAAAGAGAAAGTATTGTAATCGTCAAAAAAATTCGAACTCGAGATTTTGACGAATCTCCACTTAGAAAGTATACGAGAAAGTTTAGGGGAGACCACTCCCGCTGGTTTTACTATGTTGTGTGGCATTCATAATATCGTAGCGTCATCCTGCAGATATCTTAAAATATTTTATGCTAATAGGGGTGTAATAAATTTGCGTAATCGCATCGTATGAAAACGTAATTGCATACGTCATCAAACTGCAGGACATGCGCTGTACTCTGACTCATATTTACCTCTTGAAATGTATTCCAAAATGAAAATGGCGAGGGGCATTAAATGTATAGGAAGCATGAAATAAGGGTATTATGAATGGTTTCTAAAACCATATTTTCCTAGTCCATAGTGTTGTAAAACAACTATAGTTATGAAACCATCCATAATGGATTGTTTAGTAATCAAAAATCTTTAAAAGTATTTAGTGATACTTCTTCAAACCAGCGGGAGTGGTCTCCCCTAAACTTTCTCGTATACTTTCTAAGTGGAGATTCGTCAAAATCTCCAGTTCGAATGTTTTGACGATTACAATACTTTCTCTTTGTATACTTCGTATACGAGAAAGTAAAACAAAAAAACCTGAAATCAAATATCTGTTGCCACGTTTCAAAAAATATTACTTTGAAGCAGGCGCGATAAAATAGGCAATGCAATGAATACTAAAGCGAAAATTCTGCTTTGGAACTGAATTCCCAAAAAAACCATTTATACTACCACAACCGTAACAATTGCAAAAGCGCGTGAATAAAAAATTTGCTGAAATAATGAGATCGGTTTGATTTACAACAATAAAAAAATTGTTAACAATTGATGCTTGAAAAATTATTTATTGTTGTAAATAAAATTTACAACAATAACAGATTGCTACCAATACGCATGCGCATGAGAATCGGATTAAAAGAAATTGAATATGCAATTTGAACGCCTCTTTTTGACGGATTTGGTCCAAACTTTTATACGGACCTACATTCATAACGATAAAACTGTGTGCCAAATTTTATCCATTTAGCTATTCAAGTTTTTTAGTTATAGCGTTCACATGACCGCGAACATACAAATAGACAGACTTCCCGTTGACGGATTTTGTGCACAATTTGACAGAAACCTACAAATTATGTTCAAAGACCACATACCAAATTTCATCCCCGTAGCTCTAATAGTTTTCGAGTTATCGTGTTCACAGACAGACATAATTCCCAAATTGTGTTTTTCGGACTCAGGGAGGTCTAAAACGTGGAGATCCGTCAAAATCTCGAGTTCGAATTTTTTGACGATTACAATACTTTCTCTTTGTGTACTTCGTATACGAGAAAGTAAATATCGTATGAATATTGTAGAGCATCTTGCTATATTAGGGATTGTATTGTTGAACTAAATTGGATTCCCCCTTATGTTTAGAGATATCCTTTCTATTATCATGCATGAACCATTTATTTAAACAATATAAGTTCTGTTTGTTATGTGCAAAGAAGCTAGCAAATAGGAAAGAAGGAAGGAGTATGCAAATAATGTTTTTTAAAAAATTCAATGTCAGAACATTAGTAGTTTCAATAATATGATTTAAAAGTATTATGTTCTAAAAACCTTTATCATAATTAATGCCCGATCCAAATATGAAATTTATGTCATTTTTTTCCATTTTGGAACTCCCTTATTTTTTAGCTGCATTTTTTCCTTTCACTGAAATTATTTTTATCTACTTCAATAGTATGCGAAACATCAGAGAATTAAACAAAGGATGGTAATTGAATTCCAAAATGCTCTACCAGACACCCCTATGACAGAAACAAAGAAATCAAAAATGGAAATTCAAGAATAAATATAAGTTTGAACAAACTTAACAGACTTGTGTTATTTTTTCCTTACTCGAATGCCAATAAAAGTTCTTTTACTCTGACGTAACCTAAACAAAAGAAATTGCAAAGTCATCATTATTCCGTGAAAGAGTCGACACATTGCCAATTAGATTTCTGGCGCGTCCAAGTGATGGAGATATTTCAACCAAATTACTAGGTTGAAACGGTTCTATTGACATCAGAGAGCAAAGTTCAGCCTTTAGAAAAGAAAATGACAACAAAAAGTTCCGTTTTCGCTAATAATGACAAGGCATATTTGCTTTGATGAAGTTAGCCGACAGATGAGCAATTGTGTTATTCGGTTTGAAGAAAAATATTTATTACTATTTTAATAGTTTCCTTTGGAGTTATTGCTCGAAAATGATGTTTTCACAATAAAAACTCATTTAAATACTTTTGCAAATCTATACAGATCAAAAAACGCTTCCTTATATTTAAATAATTTAATTTCTGGTTCGAATTGAATTTTCAAAATTTTACGTCCCACATTTTAAGCATAATTTGTAAACAATCAAAAGAGCATTGTTATTGTCCTTTTTCTGAATTATTTGTCCTAATCGGTAATTTGAAAATTTAGGAAAATTATTGACAAGATTCATATCCTTGTATTTAAATGAAATATTTTTCTGGAAATGGGGAATTGTAACAAATAAATTTTTAGTGGTAAGTATTTATAAATATTTTCATACATAAAAAACAACGTAAGATGAGATTTTTCAGTTTTATAAATATTCTGCATCACATGCTAAAAGCATTTGTCTTTAATTAGAAAAGAAAATGTTGATTATTAAAAAAAGAATTATTCTTTGATTAAAAATGAAACGGCATTTATTTTTAGTACTGATAGATTAGATTTTGTTTCAGAATTTGGTTAAATGTTCTTTTCACAATATATGCATTACGCGTAGCAAATAAAATTTATAATCATTTAAATTTCTTTTGTCAGACATAATTAATTTCAAATTAACTAAATTGGAGCTTCTCATTTGTATTCAAAGACTTTTTGTTTTTCAAATATCTTTATGGGGAAAAACTTTAATTCCATAATTCAAGTTTTTAGCATTAAACCATACAGAAAATCTATTTGTTACTTAAATGATCCTTTTAGTTTAAATATGACAATTATTTGTATTAGCCACTAGTCTGATGCCCCGTTAGTTAATTTTTAAAAAAAGTTGAGCAGAGTTCTTTTTTTCCTTGACGATTCTTCTTTCGACCGTATAATATAGTTCTTAAATGTATTGCTTTTTATGTATAATGAAAAACGTTTTGCAGGAAATCAGTGAAATTTTCCTCTATATCAATCTTTAAATAAATATTATTTCTAAAATTCAAGACCGACTATTCGCGATCCCAATCACTGAATTAGTATGTTATTTAACCATCTTTAATCACAACAATTTCGATATAAAACTGGTAATAAATCCCACATGTGTGGTTTTACATTACTTTTTTCTTATTAATTCAGTTAGAACACAGAATGATACTTGGTTAGCTTACTCAATACACTCACACTAACTGCCAGCTACCAGACATTTTGCTGGTTGCTAGCGATAGCAGCGCCCTCTGTAGATTGAAGCAACAATCAGCGGCTAGTTTAGAAGTAAGTACGTAACATCGATAAATTCGATGTTAAGCAAATGATTTCGAAGATTTTTTTCTTCAATTCCTTTACTGAGAAAATATTAATACAAACAAGAAGTGACAAATTAATTTATAAGAAAAAAATTAAAATAGAATCATAAGAATATTTTGTTGTATTTATTCTGATGGACAAAATGATAATATTAAATTCAGTATATCATTATTAATAGTATATAGAAGATAAATTACATATTCATCACCGCATAGCTCATGTCAAATGTAACAAGTCATTATAATTCCAATCCTTTCCGATAAAATTTGAAGAACAAATACAGAATCATTATATATTCTTTAATGATTTATATATAGATGTCTGATATATGAGGTAAGAGTGTCGAAAATAAGCTCAGGAATCATATAAATCCATATTAACTATGTATGCAACTTTATTAGATAGGAAGAAAAGTTGAAATATTCTTTACCGCAAATTCTTTTCGAGACATCTTCCTCCCTTGTACATCTCAAGAACTATAAATTTTTGTTTTCAATGCCACTGATTTAGAAACTGAGAGTTGCAAACAAAGAAAAATATGTCATAAATCAATTATTTGCAAATTGAATGCAATAAGAGCAACATCAATGTTTTTCACGAAATACCCATGGCTCATTTAACTCTCTGTAAAAATCAGAGCGCTCATTTCTTCCCCTACAAATACAAAAACCGGCTTTAGAATTAAAATTATTTTGAGAATTTCCGCGGCATTTTTTTCTAAAAATTAACATTTACTTAAAATATACTAAGATTTTGCAATTAAATTTACTTAAAATTAAGTAGTATAAACGGAAAATATATTATAAATTTCTCACTAATGATTTCTCACAATATGGTTCTTTAGAGCAATTTATATATATATATATATATATATATATATATATATATAACAAATACGAAACAAACATAGCAGAAATGTAAAAGCAACATATACAAAATAAACATTCATAAAACAAAATGTCAAGAAAAAAAATCTGCGGTAAGTAAAAGCCGAAAGTGGATTATATATATGCAAGGGGAAGATAAAATAATATAGAAAAATATAACACAAACGCAACGAATGCGCAAAAATGCTGCAATTCAAGAAGATTTGTGGAAAATATATCAATATCATGAAAGTGAAAAAATGTTAAAATAAAATGGAGAGACTGTAGTAAATCGGTAAAAGCGTATAGATGCTCATCAGGGTAAGTAAAATCTATACGAACCGTTAAAAAATTAGTGAAATCATAATGTTTTCTGCGAACAGTGTTGGCATATAGCTAAAAAACACTGTCCTTTACCCCGCTTTCATCCTTTTCTCCATCGATTTCCTAATCTTCATCGAAACTCCCCCAACCTCAGAAGTAACTTGATATCTTCGTAAACATCCGGTCACTACATGACGCGTTCAGTTATTTCCTTTGTCACGTCTCCCGTTGGTAGCATCTCTCAGTTTTAGGTTCGTAATTTCATTTCTTTTATTTGTATTTCATTCAAATTCTTGGTTTATCATAATGTTCGGGGTAAAGGACAGTGTTTTTTTAGCTATATGCCAACACTGTTCGCAGTAAACATTATGATTTCACTAATTTTTTAATGGTTCGTATAGATTTTACTTACCCTGATGAGCATCTATACGCTTTTACTGATTTACTACAGTGTCTCCATTTTACTTTAACATTTTTTGACTTTCATGATATTGATATATATATATATATATATATATATATATATATATATATATATATATCGGGAGTGTTTTTTTACTAAATACTGATGTCCACATTTATCTTTCTGCGAGGCATCGAGTATCTTTTGACTTCTTGGAAAATAAAGACTAATACAGTAATGGAGAAAACCTTGATGTTTTTCTCCAAAATATAAAATTCCTTTGGAATCTTAAATTAAATTGAAAAACATTAAATAATTTCTATGGGAATGATTAAAATTCAAAGCATACAATCCAAGAAATTAAATAATAAATCTTAAATCTGTAGATTTGCATGTTTCAGATAAATGTGAATTACCTGTCTTGGTAAAGAAATAACTCCTGAAAATTTAATCTTCTGAAAAGTTTCTTATTTTTTAAAATTTTTCAGGAAAAATAAAGACTGAAGTAAGAATAAACATAGACATGAATGTTGTATTTTTTGTTTCATATTTTCTTTTGACTCTTTTACAGATTTTCTTTTGAATCTTAGTGTTTCTGAGTGTTTTTCGCCCTACATTAAAAAATAAAAAATACTTATGTGGAAATTGTAATAATACTGACGCTTGTAAAAATATTTTTTCAATGGAACTCTTAAAATAATAACCTTCAGAAATCCAAATTGCTAGAAATATTCCATTTGTAAAACATACTAGTAAGTTTTTCAAGCAGTCTGTCTTACTCTTTTCATTAAATACGCAAGACTTATTTTGTTTAATGAAGTCTCTTAGTGTTTATTTTTTTCAATACAGAAGTACGTTTTGAAATATCCTTGGTGATTGTCTTCAAACTCATATTATCAATAATCTTGGTACTTAAGCAGTTAACTGCTATGACGTCGTTGGAAAATGTGTATCCAAACTGCGTCACGTAAATTAAGCGATGTCGAGTATACTCGTCAAACACAGAGTATGTGTAATATGGAATTAAGTTGTAATGAAATGACTGTATTATTTTATTTTATTATTCACATTCATTCATTTTACAACATATTTCTGCACAACTTTATAATATTTGCGTACTTCAAATTATTTCGTTGCACTGTAATGTACTATACTTGTTGATCTGGTGACGGCTTGATAGAGATTTGCTTTCTTCGATCATACAAAAATATTGCGCTACCTATTTCATAGGTTTAAACATTATATGAATCTGTAATTGCTTCAGTGATGTCTAATAAAAGTCAATAATACATTTATGAAAAATTAATTCATTCCATATAAGGTTCTTTCATAATTATTATTTATAAACTTTTATTTCGACTTGGCCTCAAAATATTTCAAACATCTTGAAGTTTACGAATATATTTTAGTTTTCACTAAAATTGCAATTTAAACTGTAAATTGTCACTAATGTTTACTCATGACGAATATTTTCGTCATACCTTAAAATTTAACATTTTTTCATGATGAGTAAACTCGTCATAAAAGTTAACTGGTTAAGAAACATTTTTTTTTAGTGGAACTGAGTAAAAAAATGTAAAAAAATATACAATCTAAGTTTTTAAACCGAACTATCACAAAATACTCATGACCCATTTGGCTTCTGAGTGTTTTCCCCCACATTAAAAACAAAAAAAACTGACGTGGAAATTGTAATATTTCAGACACTTCTGCTCTAAATTTCGTTCGTTTTCTTGAAACTCCGAATGACCTTCATTATCAAGATATCACTGGGGGCTCAAAAAAGGTGTCGAAAAGAGAAGTGCTTTGTACGACAACCACATCAGGAGAAGGTAATTGTCATTCTCGCCCCTCCAGGGAACGTGAGAGGAAATTATATGCATCAGCGGTCAAATATGAAACAAATAATCATTATTTTAACGCCAAATACGTTTTTACACGAATTTTCGTGGTGTAGGGGTAGTGTAAAAATTACAGAAATTCACTGAATTTTGGAGAAAAATCTGTTATTGTTACCTTTTACTTTATTACCGTATTACATGTATTTATTTATATAATTTTATGCGAGGAAAGTATTGAAATCATAAGAAAATTCGACTTTTAGATTTATATGAATACTCTTGTTTCAGACCTCCCTGAGTTTGAGAAAACCGCTTTTTTAATTATGGTTTGGAGGCCGCGGTGGCCTAGTGATAGGGTCTCGGCTCTGGGGCCGGGTCCAGGTTGGAAACCCGATCCCACTGAAGATCTGCCGTGTATGGGGCCTGTTCTACGCTAAACCATACGTTTTGGCCAAACGTCCTCCCGTTGGCGTGTCGTGGAAGCTTGGAGACGGGGGTGCCAACCCAGGTGTCGTCCTCGTCATCCGACAGCGGTTCAAAATTGAGAGGTCCGTCCCAAAATAGCCCTCGTGTTGCTTCAAAACGAGACGTTAATATATCTGAACTAAACTAACCTTAATTATGGTTTGTGCCTGTGAACATGATGATTGGAAGGTAAAGAAATCTTATATGCGGTCTTTAAACCAAAATTGTACATCCGCATGAAATCTGTCTGACTTTCCGTATTTGCGCACGTGGAAATAAGATGCAAAAATATCTGAAATTTGGAATTTACCAGAATATATTGATAGTAGATTTAGTATCTAATTTTAGAAGAAATTCATCAACTCGTTGACTGCCTATCGGTATGTGTGCTGGTAAGTGACTTACGTTACAATGCATGTATGTAATGGCTTAACTTTTTAACCCTATTTAAGTTAATTCTTTTAAACGCTACATTTTTTTCAATTACTTCTACTTCAATCTTAGAGAGCCACCCTTCTATTTTAACTTCCAGAATAACGAGTGTCTTCGAGGAGTCCCCTTTTCCCAAGTATTTAAGTTCTCTGCGTATTGTTAACGCTCTCTTTTTCTAACCATATAAGTCGCTAAGTAAGACGCGCCGGTTTCGCGCGTTAATTCTTCAATTCTGGTCATGGATGTTCTTTAAATTATGATTACGTTATTTACTTAAAATAACCTGCATTATCATCTTCAAAACCAAAAAATAGAAGTTACATCAACTTCTGCCTTTTTATCGAATATGCTTGTTTAAACCTCGAATAAGGAATGATGTTACATGTATAACTCAAAAATGTAATAGAATTTCGTATGATATCTTTATATCGATAGAGAAGCCCTGCATGAAATTTTGAAGACAATCAGTCTAAAGAATGACGCTATTAATGCATACTCGAATTGCTTTAATTACACTATCAAGCTTTGCACAAAAATCACCATATTTTGTAAGTATATGGAAAAAGAGAAGGAAGACACTCCCGATGGCTTTCATTTATAAATTTATATTTTTAAATACTTGGTAGGCAGTAGAAATTCCTTTCCACAAGTATATACTGAAAATAAATTTTCAATTAAATAAATAAATTGCCGAAGAAAATCATAATGTTGGAATACTGAGATTACCTTCTGTTATCGTGAGATATATTTTTGGTTAGTTTATTACCTTCTGACTATAAAATAAATCAGGATTTTTTTAAAATTGATTAAATGGAAGTTTTTATTACTCAAAGGAAATAAAATAATAATGGCTCGTTGCGAAATTGCACAAAAATTTAAAATTATTCGGGCAATATGCGTTAGTTTCAAAGTTATGTCTAGAAGTAAGCGTCGTCAATTACTGATTTTTAATACATTGTATAATATGTTACAACAAATTTCGTCTGGAAGGTTTCTTATCAGTAAAATGAATTATATTTCTTGTATAAACATAATTTATAATCATTACATTATCAGTCCATATGGTGGTTTTTAGTTGCATGAAATTAGCTCAATAATTAAATCTCGTCATAACTTGTTATCCGAGAGATGTCTGGATAGTAAACATTTACTATTAATATTTTAGCTAATTGAAAATGTTCTTGCTGAATGCATATATTCGAGCTCCCAGGTGTTTTATTCTTTATTTTCCACTTTTAATAACATGTTATAGACGAATTAGCCATGTTTTCAAATGATATTTTGTAACTAATAGAGTCTGTCTGTCTGTAAATTATGTTCCTGATTTTTTTATTGTAACAAGTAAATCAGTTATGAGAGCAAATTTAATTTTAAACATATTAATAGAAATCAATTAAACATTAAAATGTAACTCCAAAAGTAACTCTTCTTCTAAAGCTAAATACTGTATGCTCATATCCGATATGATCATATTTATATATTTTATAAGATAAAGATTTCAAGAAATTTCTTGCATATATACATTATTTTAGCAGCATGTTTGGTGTTTCTTTTTATGATTTAGAAGCCAATTTAAGTTCTTTCTCCGATACTCAGTAAAAAATATTCAGTTATTTACTATTTGCTGTAATATATCGGAGGGAAACTAGAAAATAAATAAAAAGTAAGTTTACTCAATTTTTTTAAACATTTCATTCCGCATTCCAACAAGGTTGGTAGTAAAAAATAATAGCTAATGGCTTTTTTGATGTTCAATCTCTATTTTGATTATGCCATTATCGGGTATTCATGATATGTTAACGTTGTTGTTTAATTACGAGTTCAAGTAGAGATTTGGTTTAGGAGAGATGTCATAATGCCGAGGTTGACGTAACTTGTGTTTCCACGATATAATGATGTCGTTTCTTTACATTGTGTTATATAAGGAAACTGTGTTGTCAGAATGAGGTTTGTTTCAGGAGAGATGTCATAATGCCGAGGTTGGCTAACTTGTGTTTCCACCATATAATGATGCTGTTTCTTTATATTCTGATATATAAGGAAACCGTGTTGTCAGAATGAGGTTTGTTTCAGGAGAGATGTCATAATACCGAGGTTGACTAATTTGTGTTTCCACGATATAACGATGTCGTTTCTATACATTGTGTTATAAAGGAAACTGCGTTGTCAGAATGAGGTTTGTTTTAGGAGAGATGTCATAATGCCGAAGTTGACTTAATTTGTGTTTCCACGACATAATGATATCGTTTCTTTACATTGTGTTTTATAAGGAAACCGTGTTGTCAGAATGCCTTGTTGCAAGAATGCTGATTCTATTTGGATTACAAATTCACAACAAAAACAAAAATAAAATCTATAATTAGCCCATTGCTGTAACTCTATTTTGATTACACTATTGTCAACCAACATTCATACCAGCCTTGCTAGTTTCAGTTGCTGTTGTGTTAAAGCAGACAGAAAAAAATATTTTAATGTTTAATAATAAGTATACTATCGTAGTTTAGTAATGGATTCAGACTCCTGTAATAAATTTAGTTCTTTTCCTGATTTAATACATATTCACATTGCAATAATGTAGTTTTTTTGCATTGAGCTATAAGTAGGGTTGCCATATAGGTAGGGTTCTTATTTATACGGGACTGCCAACCGTCTTTCATTACTAAGTCCCCTATTACTATTTATCTCGTTTTCGTCCTGTTTTCACCCTAAACTCTGCATCATTATAATTTTAAAATGACTTGCACACAATTTTATGATTATGTGAAAAAAGAAAGTTATATAATTAAGAAAGTAAAGCCAACTTTAATATTCTGAGCAAAAAACAACGGATTTGCCTTGTATCTTTTTTTTATTATTTGGCGTGTTCATTTTTTAGATTGTTTAAATATTATTGATTTTTTATCAGAGTAAAATAAACCATTACCTACCCACTTTTTTCGAGTTTTATTTATTTAGCACTTAAATGTCACGTATCAATGCTTGGCAATTATGGTAAACCTATCTATAGGGAAACTATGTTGTTAGAATGTTGTGCTGCAGAAGTGTCTCACTGTATTTGAATTATATGAACTGTAGCAACAAAAGCATCTTGTGGTGACCTTCATATACCAGTTTCGGAGAATCTACATCATTCGTAATTATGCCATTTATTATATTGTGTTAAATAGAAAATAGGTTGTCAAAATGCTTTGTTGCAGGAGCTTCAATTATATTTAATTAGTATGAGTTATAGCAATAAAAGCAACAATCTCGTGGCAGCTTTGTATAACAGTTTTAAAGTAGCTGCACCATTATTTATTTTTCATTCAAAATAGTTTTTAACTAATTTCCATTAACGCATTTGGAAAACTGGTAAACTGTGCAATGCGATGATGGTGTAGCGCTTCACTACATAGAAACAAGACAAAAATACGAATTCACATTCCACTCAAGCTCTTTGTTCGACTGATGACCTACAACTCAGCGTCAAAGACAAAGGCAAAACCCCCGTCTGACTCCCAACATCCTCTTCTGTCACCCGGGGGCACGATTTTCCCTCGAAAATAAATGCGATTCCCGCATCTAGTGATCGAAAAGTGACATGGAAAAGAAATCACAATATTTGCTTTCATTCCTTTTCTGTTGCGTTAAATGGGCTTTAAAATTTACATTTTACGAGCGGATTGCGTCTCCTCGCTTATTAAACGACGTTCAATCGCTCCCAAAACGTCGCTTAAGTCGAGCCGATTGTTCTTCTGGAGCGTTGGATTCGTGTTTGAGAAAGAAAGTGATTCTCCAGTTGTATTTGTTTGAGTTTTCTGAGAAAGGATAAGACAGAGGGAAAAAAAACCCGTCAAAATTTAGCTCCATTTTGTGTCAGCTTAAGAACTGTAATATCCATTTTATCATTATTAATGCGTCGGACAGTTTAAAATATGCTTCTGTAAAATGACTGTACTGCATACTGGATTGAAAAAGAGTTCCTCAGCTGTTCTTAAGTACGTATATTAAAATTAAGGGTTATATGTGGTTTATTTGTTATGTGAGTTA